>JAJJMC010021358.1:942093-967401 GCA_023531435.1 Papaver californicum | reverse complement strand
TGCTTGATCTTCTTCCATGTGTCGTGATTCTTTAATTTACTAACAATGAGTTCTCGTGACTGTTTGATTATAAAACTTAATACTCAGTATTGCCATTATACTACATACTCTTCATAACACAACAAGTGATAGAATCATATTTGTTTGCTTAATGCGCAAAAGAAATTCAATACTTTGTTAAGGACTTATCGGCTTTTCTTAAATGTAAAAATCCAAAGCACAATGGAAATTGCACATATTAATATATAGTAGTTTGATATGTATAAATAAAATTAGGAAAAATAAGAGATTGAAAGATGTTGAATCAAACCTGGATGATATTCCAAATAATTCTGACATTATCCAAAACCCTAACCCTACTTCTCTCAATACCATTTCAATACCCACGACAATATCTCTTTTCAGAAAATAAGTTTCATTAACCGAAGTTGAAATTTTATCAGACAATATGGAATGAGTTGAAATGGAAGGTTTTGATGATAATGCAAATACTGGAAAGTAATTCACTCTGGTGGAGGCGGAGCAAGATGGAGCTGCAAATATGGTGAAAGCAGGGAGCACAATGTTGAGTCCGGAGCAGGCGAAGGGATTGACTTTATGGGAAACAATTAAATGTGCAAAAAGGCTGAAGCTGGAAAATGTGTATTTTTAAACAGACTTCTAATAGTGGAAGTTGTTACTAAAAACCAGTTCAATATCAATCAGAGAATTCATCACGTCATTAAAGTCATTATTATCGATCTTTTGAAAATGTGAATCCCAATAATACTATTATGTACTTACAGAAAAATAAAATAGCACACATTCTATCTGAAATAATTAAAACCGAAAAGATTTCTCAAGAGTGAGATAACACACCATCAAATTACATTAGATCTCAATTATCAGTAGATATATATGCTGTAATTTCAGCTTAATCAACAAATTTATCTTCTTACAAAAAAAAAAAAAAAAAAAAGGAAAAAGAAAAAAATGTCGGGTCCGTTTAATACTCGGAGTATAAGAAGGCCCATTTCCATACAAGCCGAACCGTGTACGTCGTATGTGTAAATAAAAAAGAGTGAAATCATTTCAACAACTTTTATTATATAAAACATTCATAACAAGAAGTTACGAACCTTAGTTAGTTTTTTTTGCACACCAAATTCAAATCAATCCTTAAAAAAAATGTTGGAGAATATTCCTGTAACAGTGAACAAACCAAACAGTAGCTTGAAAGAGTTAAGGGTTAGAACAGATAACACACTTCAGACAATCACACAAGCACAGAGAGATGGAATCGCCTGTTCAACAGACTGCCCTTAACTCGATATTTGTCAGGTACACCTTTAGAAAAGTGTTGCTATACCTTTATGTTGACAAATCGAATCCAGGATAAAACCACCTGATACCAACCCAGTTAGCAAGACTTGTTGGCCCGTTGTGAACTTAACAGTAGAATAAAATGAAAATAAACTAGTGCGTATGCAAAGCAAGAAAAGGAAAAAATTCGTCAGGACAGTGGCTACGACTAGGGTAAATGAAAATTTGATTTTTTTTTTCTTTTAAAGAAGAAGAAGACTGTTGAATTTTCAAACGGTCAAAAATCATTTAATTCCACATATTAAATTCGAGATATTTAATTAAAAGATTTTATTTATTAAATATGATTTAATTTTATAAATATAAAACGGTAAAATATTTAATGTGTAGAATTAAAATATTAAACTATTGGATCTTTGATGGGTACACGTATGCACTCGCAGGCACACGCAAGGCAAGGCTCGCATCAAGGCTCGCGCCAAGGCTCACGCCAAGGCTCACGCCAAAGCACACGCAAGCTCCGCAAGCCCGCGGCCCGCTAGTCAGTATTCACCATTTTGAAGTGCTTTTGCGTGTGCATTTGCCCACTAGTCCATTTCTTAAGTCCATATCCAATCCACTAGCTCTTTTTCCTTATATAGAACATTTGTGGTAATAAGGATAAACTTCCTCCTTGGTTTGCCCAATATGGGACAAACCAAAGGTTTCTCATTCACTAAGAAGTGAAAATGGATGGCTTGATATTTCCACCCCAAGTTTGGACTAGTGACCCTATGTCCCTTTAAAATATATTAAGTAACACAATTAATTTTAAGTAACAAAACCATTTTTAATTCTAACAATCCCCCACATGAATGAAGAAAGTGATAAATCAGAAAATCGGAAAACGAGAAATACCTCTTAAGCAATAGGTGTCCATAAGGAATTGAACCTCTGCTTAGTGAGAAGTACCAGAACTACTTAATGGACAGTGAACGCGATGTCTTGAACTGCCATAATTTACTCTAATTCATCAATAGCTCCTTACGCGAGATATCTCTCAAGAGTGCTGTTAAGTTCACACCGTTGTGTCCGTTTTGGCCCTGGACATATCCCGTTTCTCAGAATGCTCTAGAGAATCAGCTCAGTTCTCATAGGAAGCGACCCACTTCCTCATTCAAATAGGTGAGTTCTATCAAGAGTGTTAACTGCTACACCCCATTTCAATCTTAAATTGAAACTATAGAACTCATTAAGACTTTATTATAAGTCATCCTCACATGCAGTCACACTATCACGTCTACACCATAGGGAAGGGACAGAGAAAATAATTCCCTGATAGTGTTTAATTTTTACCGCCACAAATTAGTTGTCTCTTCAAAACCTTGATCTTGGGATCTCCAGTCAGCAAGGTTGAGTATCATTCATGGCAAGTTTTAATTTATGAGATTAAGTCCCATCCCCCTCGATGCATTACTAACTATCTCCTTGGACAAGCCTTTCGTCAAAGGTTCCGCGATATTCTCCTTAGACCTCACAAAGTCAACAGAAATAACGCCAGTTGAGATTAGTTGTTTTAGAGAATTGTGTCTTCTCCTAATATGAATAAATTTTCCGTTATAGTTGTTGTTTTTAGCATTAGCTATTGCAGCTTGACTATCACAGTGTATAGATATAGCTGGGACAGGCCTATGCCAGAGAGGAATGTCTTCTAAAACACATCTTAGCCAAGCGACTTCCTCTCCTGCTTTATCTAACGCAATAAACTCGGATTCTATAGTGGATCGAGCGATACAGGTCTGTTTGGAACTCTTCCAAGACACTGATCCACAACCTAGAGTGAATACGTATCCACTCGTAGACTTAGACTCCTCTGAGTCCAGTTTGCATCACAGTACCCTTCAAGAACAACGGAGTGTCTTTCATAACTCAAACGGTAGTTTAAAGTGTATTTAAGATACCTCAATACTCTAAAAAGTGCATATGCTCATGTCCTGGATTACAGGTATACCTACTTAGTCTACTCACAACATAGGCAATGTATGGTCTAGTGCAGTTCATTAAATACATCAGACTTCCCATGACACGTGAATATTCAAGTTGAGAGACTCCATTGCCTTTGTTTTTCTTGAGTTTGCAAGAAGGGTCAAATGGAGTACTTGCTGGTTTACTATCAAACTGGTTAAATTTCTTAAGAACTGATTCAATATAATGAGATTGACTAAGACTGAATCCATTAGACTCCTTTCTAATTTTTATCCCTAGGATTACATCAGCAGGACCTAAGTCTTTCATGTCAAAGTTCTCACTCAACATGTTCTTAGTGGAATTAATGATTTCTAGGTTGTACCTAGTATAAGCATATCATCAACATACAAGCATATAATCACACATGCATCATTTCAGATTTATTGTACACACATTTGTCAGCTTCATTTATTTTAAATCCACTAGAGAACATTACATGATCAAATTTTTTCATGCCATTGTTTCGGTGCTTGTTTCAAGCCATATAGAGACTTTTTAAGTCTACACAGTTTGTTTTCATAACCCTTCACTATAAAGCCTTCGGGTTGGTCCATATAAATTTCTTCATCTAATTTACCATTTAGGAACGCATTTTTTACATCCATTTGATGTATTTCTAGGTTATGAATTGCAGCGATTGCAATTAGCATCCTAATGGAAGTAATTATAGTGACAGGTGAATAAGTGTCAAAGAAATCTACACCTTCTATTTGTTTATATCCCTTAGCTACTAGTCTAGCTTTATACTTTTCCACAGTTCCATCTACCTTACGTTTTCTCTTGAAGATCCATTTACAACCTATGGGTTTGCACCCTGGAGGTAAATCTACTATCTCCCAGGTTTCATTCTGAACAATAGAATCCATCTCACTAATAGTGGATTCTTTCCACCATGGAGCTTCAGACGAAGTCATGGCCTCTTTATAGGTTTGTGGATCAGTTTCAACTAAACAAGTTATGAAGTCTGGCCCAAAAGATTTTTCTATTCTAAGTCTTTTGCCTCTTCTAGGTTCATAAACAGATTCATCTTCTTCTATCGGTAAAATATGGCTAGAAGAAGGGACATCTAGAGGATCATCACATATCATGCGAGATTCAGATTTCAACGGAAACACATTTTCAAAAAATGTAGCATCCCTAGATTCCATAATGGTTTTCACACCAATTTCTGAGTTTTCAGAACTCACAACCATAAACCTATAAGCAGTGGTGTGTTCGGGATATCCTATGAAGACACAATCAACTGTTTTAGGTCCTATTTTAGTCCTCTTAGGTGGAGGAATAGAGACCTTGGCTAAACACCCCCACACTTTGAGGTATCCATAAGAGGGTTTTTTTTTTTGCCTTTCCATAATTCATACGGTGATTTGGCTGATCCTTTAAGGGGCACTCTGTTCAGGATATAGCAAGCTGAGAGGACGGCCTCCCCCCACAAGTTCGCCGGTAGTCCTGAAATGATTAACATGGCATTCATCATCTCCTTAAGGGTTCGGTTTTTCCGTTCAGCCACTCCTTTAGATTGTGGTGAATAAGGAGGAGTTACCTCATGAATAATGTCATGTTGTGCACAAAAGTCTCCTATAGGGATTACATATTCACCCCCACGGTCAGATCTAATGGTTTTAATTGTGGTGTTCAATTGGTTTTCTACTTCTAATTTATATAATTTAAATGCTTCTAAAGCATCATCTTTTCCTTTAAGCAAGTAAATATGACAGTATCTAGTACAGTCATCTATGACAGTGACAAACCATTTTTTACCACCTCTGGTTTGGATTGATTTCATATCAACTAATTCTGAGTAAATTAACTCTAAGGGATTAGAATTTCTGTGGACATTTTTCTTAAAGGGCTTCTTTGCATATTTTGATTCTACACAAACTTCACATTTATGTTCATATTCCAAATTTAATTTTGGAATGCAACCAGAGTTTGCCAATTTGTTCGTTGATTTATAATTTACATGACCAAGTCTACCATGCCAGATATTCAATGAGACAACAACATAAGAAGAATCAATTTTATTAACTTCAACAGAGGTTACATATAATTTGTATAGGCCTTCAGCCTTATAGCCCTTTCCCACAAAATCCTTTCCCTTAGTGATAATCACTTTCCCAGACTCAAATACAATCTTAAAGCCCTTATCATCTAGCACACCACTTGAAACGAGATTCTTGCTGATGTCTGGTACATGTAAACCTTCATTCAATGTGAGGATTTTCCCAGAGGAGAGCTTCATCGAAACTTTTCCTTTTCCTGCAACCTGTGCTGCAGATGAATTACCCATATAGAGTTGTTCTCCTTCTCCTACCGTCTGATAGGAGGTGAACATGTCTTTACTTCTGCAGACATGTTTGGTAGCTCCAGAGTCTACCCACCAGTCTCTCACATTGGTAACTAAGTTAACCTCAGACACCGTGCCAGAAAACTCATTTTTACTACTTTCAACTAAATATACATTTGTTTTCTTAAAATTCGCATCTTTGCGTTTTCTACAATGAATTGCCATATGGCCAGACACACCACAAATATAACATGCTCCATTAATTTTACCAATAGCAGATTTTGGTTTTTGAAAGGTACCTTTTCTTTACGGGCTAGGCTTGCGCTTGTTGTGGTCCAGACTTAGATTAGCAAATTTGTGTTCGATAACGTGAGCTTTGTTTGACATGTCTCTTGCAGAAGAAACATTCTTGTCCTTTGAACACAACAATCTTTAACTTGGATTTTCTTGCCCAATTCTACCATGGAAATTTCACCTGTTTCATGCCTTAGTCTTCTCTTGTATTCAGCCAAGGAATTTGGCAATTTTTCAATAACAGCAGATACTTGAAATGTTTCGTTAATAACCTTTCCTTCAGCAATTATTTCATTAGTAATTTTTTGCAGCTCCAGAAACTGATCAACCACTGATTTGTCATTCATCATTTTATATTCCAGAAAACGTGCAACCAAATTTTTTTTACTTCCTGCTGTTTCTGCTTCATATTTATCTTGTAGTGCATTCCATAAATTGTAAGCATTGAAATTATCCTTAGCATTGTAAAAATCATATAAAGCATCTTCTAGGCAGTTTAAGATATGATTTTTGGCCATGTAATTACTTCTCTTCCAACTCTCTAAGTCATGTAATTTTTCAGGTTAACTCAGAGACTCATCAAATGGCTTCAGAACCATATCATCTAGCATGTGGAAACTCAGAAAAAATAACATTTTTGACTGCCATCTCTTGAAGTTCTTTCCAGAAAACTTCTGAGGTCTGTCAACATCAGTATTCACCATTTTGAAGTGCTTTTGCGTGTGCATTTGCCCACTAGTCCATTTCTTAAGTCCATATCCAATCCACTAGTTCTTTTTCCTTATATAGAACGTTTGTGGTAATAAGGATAAACTTCCTCCTTGGTTTGCCCATTATGGGACAAACCAAAGGTTTCTCATTCACTAAGAAGTGAAAATGGATGGCTGGATATTTCCACCCCAAGTTTGGACTAGTGACCCTAGGTCCCTTTAAGATATATTAAGTAACAAAATTAATTTTAAATAACAAAACCATTTTTAATTCTAACAAAAAAACACATAACAAAATGGCAGAAGTACAACATAGACTTCCTTCCCTAGCTCACTATTTCCTTGGTTTTACGTCACCAATAAACTGTTATTTTGAAAACCAACAATATTAGACAAAAATCAAACAGGCACTGTTCTGTTATTTCCTTGTGGGGGCTTTTGACTCACTTCATCCACGTCTCCGTCGTTCTCCCCTGATATTTCCTCCAAAGATCTTCCTTTTGGTTCCGGTACCAGGAACGTAAACAACATACCTACGAAGTTGATAACTCCAAGCATGATCAAAGAGTTCTTCACACCAATACCAGGAGGATACCCATGATCAGTCTTGGTAGCATCTTGATTCTGTGCAGCATATAAAAACCCAAATGCACCAATAATTGCTCCAGCTTTCCCTGAAGCTGCTGATATACCATGACATGTCGAACGCAACCTAGCTGGGAATATCTCAGCTGGCACAATGAAGGTTGTACTGTTGGGTCCAAAGTTTGCAAAAAAGAAAGTTAATGCATACATAATAACAAAACCGATTCTGTTCTCCTTTTGACTCCAGTAATTGTAAGGGAATGCGATAGCAAACATGAAGACCGTCATGAAGAAGAAGCCCATCATTTGAATTGCCCACCTCCCGATAATATCGATGAAAGCTACCGTAAACCAGTAACCAGGAACAGTACTGCATAGTGCGATTAGTGTTTGTGCCCTCGGGATCTTGAAAACTTCTCCACTAGCACTCATTGTTTGTGCTGGTGGAATCCACCCAATTGCAGTAAAAATATCCTTCTGGAACAAGTTCTGACTGTAAAAAGCTATGTCCAGCAAGAACCACGTACTTGTGGTTCCAAGTAAGTGAAGTCCGTGTCGTTTAAGAAATTCCTTGGAAAATAAACCGAATGAATTGCTAGGCTCCATCGCTAATCTCTCTACCATGTCTGTTTCAGCTTTAAGCACCTTATTTAAAACCTTTGACATATCGGCAGCTGCCCTTGCTGCATTTTTTTCTACAAGAGCAGTGTAACGAGCAGTTTCCGGCATTTTCATTCGCCAGTAGTAAGTCAAAACGGCTGGAACAGCACCGAAAATCACAATTACACGCCAAATGTAGTCGGCCTCTGGTGGAAGGGATGCCTTGGCATCAACTGCATAAGCCGGAGCGGGGAATATTTTATCAAATATTGAAGCAACTATAAGGGAAAAAATTCCACCGGCTAGAATTCCCGTTCCTTGCATCGCAAAGACAGCAGCGATAAAAGCACCACGGGTTTTCTTGTTGGCGTACTCAGACATGATAGTTGCAGAAAGTGGGTAGTCACCACCGATACCAAATCCAAGCCAAAAACGGAAGAAACATAACGTAGCCATGACTGCTTTTGGCTGGTTCCCCAAGGAGAGCCCAGACGCTACTGAACAAAGGACCATAATAAGTAGGGTAAGACCGTAGACACGTTTTCTACCCATTCGATCACCTAACCAACCAAAGAAGAGCTGACCAGCAAGTGTGCCGACCAGGGCCACACCATTAACAGCCGCAGCAACATTTGGTGGCAAACTCCCGGGTTTTGGTGCTCCTTCGACAGTGTAGTAAATTCTTCCGAGCAATTTGGTGACAAGGGAGATACAAAAAAGATCATATGCATCTGTGAAGAAACCCATGCCAGCAATCAGAATGGCCGTAAAATGATACAATTGTGTCTTAGCTACATCAAGTGCTTTAAGCACTTCTAGTTGTTCCTTCACCATGACTTTCAGCTACTCCAACTTTTCCTTAATACAATCTTTTCCTGCTCTTTCAGTTTGAAGAGAGGGAGAGAGAGCAAGAGAGATGGTTGTTGTTGCTGAATAAAGGTTTGTGGTTTGAAAATGCAGTGAGTTCTCTTTCAATTATATAGAGATCCGTCACAAATATTTTATACTCATAAAATTATCTTTTATGTCAACTATGTTTAGCTTGATGCAATTATTTAAAGCTTCTTATTCCCATTTATGCACTGTCATGCCTTAACTGCAATTCAATATCAAAATGGAAAAAAAAACTCCAACATGGAAATAAGGCCGGTGGATTAACTGAATCATTAAGCTAGTTAATTAGAGGAATATTCCCACCTCGCGGTAGCTGTCAGCTGCTTCTATATAATCCAGTATTAAGAATATCAAATTAGAAAATGAATATATTGATTGATTGATATAAAACTGACAATAAGATATCATAGCTGTAATCTCAATATCAAATGTCAACCGATATCTTTTTCTCTTCAGATGTTAACTGAGAAAAATTATGTTTTGTATTTTTTTTTTTTTGACACATGTTGTGTTTTGTATGTTGATCACGTCTTAACTAATGAAAGAAAATGTTTACCACGGGGCTTCCAAACGCACGTAATTATTATATAATCATTTTGTTTTATTAAAATTATTATTATCATTTTTTTAAGATAGGGTAAAATAAAAAAATGATAATAATATTTTTGTTAAAACAGAGGGAATATTTTTTATTTCCATATCAATTTACGAAGCTAACTTTACAACATGTTTTTTTTTTTTATGTTGACTTGATGTTTAGATCTGATTTATCTCCTGATTGCGCACTAGTTAAATGTTAGATCATTTGTTTTATTTTTTATTTTTTGTCAGATCTGATTGATCACTATCTAATTCAGACTTAATTCCTGATTCGGAACCGTTTAAGTCAGGAAATAAAATATTTCTGATTCATGAGACCAAACTATTAACTCATATAATTTTTAGTCAGTCAAATCAGGTTTGAGTCAAAAAATAAACACGTTAAATCTAGATGATTAAGATGATTTCGGTGAACAAAAAAACCCAACATGATGTTATTCCATATTTGCAAAGTCTAAGCGAAAAATGTCAACCAATTTTATATTGTTACACTTTATACCTGATCGAGAAGAAAATGATTATTAATAACATGATCGAGTGTGAATGTGTGATGAAGATTATTAGTCAACCGATCATTTTGCAATGTCTTAAAGAACTACGGAGTATTTAACTAATATTCCAATGCAGAGAATAACTCTCAATCTCTTAATTCATAATCGCAAAATCAAAAGATTTTTTATACTAGGGTTTGTATCCTTATCAACCCAAAATGTTAACATCCACTTGGAATTGGTTTCACGGATTAAACTACAACAACCTAGTCTGATAGAGTTGATACCGTAAACTTCAGAGTATTGTACGTTGTGTCATGTACTATTCAGCTACCTATAAGAATTTTGTACAAATGACATTTTTTTTTGTGTAATCCCTACGACGACTTATTTTTATAATCAATTAATGTATAAATACATGGCGATGTTACATTAATTATTAAAAATTTATTTTGTACTTTACATGTTTCAGGAAAAGAGTTATTATTATATTTTTTCTGGACCGAATGTAATATTTTTATGTTAAGTATTTTCTAGTATGTATAATGAAAAATCAACACAATATTATTCAATTTAATATATTGTTGGATTAATTCATATAATTGTTGTTTGATACAGGGACATTTAATAACTACGTACAAAGTTATAAAGTGGATCTTTATTTTACGGTGGTAGGTAGGATTATGTATATTCACATTTATGAATGGCGTAATGGAATAAACAAAATCCATGAAACCCATGTTTTTCAATTTAATTATTCATCTACTACCGTAAGTATGAAACTCATCTCTTGTTACACGTAAATAATAGCAGCGCTACGTTCATCCCAGCACTTCACTTTTTGTGTGCATAAAGTACTTAAGACCACCTGTTTACTGTTCTCATCTATAATTTGATATTAACAATCAATTGTACAAATTGTAGTCCATCCAATATCATTTTTTTATTCCAAGTCATCCTAGCATTTCATGTCAATGTACTTTATCAAAAGAACTTTGATACGGATTTTAAATTGTTTTTTATAGTTTAGTTTGGGATTGAATTAGAAGGCTGATATAAGGGCTTCCATATCAACAGAGTGGCTCCCAGTTGAGCCGAGGTGACCCAATTTTACGATAAGGGATGTTCTAGGGGTAAAGTTAAATGTTCATTTTACCCTTTACCTAATAAAAAAAGATAAATTTGTCCTTTAATTAAAAATTTTCCATCTCCTCCATATCTTCTCCTTCTCCATTTTAATCAAATTTCTCAATCGAATCAAAATTTTATCGCCGATTAAACTCCCAATTTCGTGATGAAGAATACTAATAAATGTGTAGAAAGTAGTAGTGATGACAATCCGGATAAAACTAAATTACACTAACTAATTTGATGAAATCACGATTTGAAAGATTGATTTTTTGTTGTTCAGAGAAACTTACGGTTGAGTTTCATGTCGAACCCAACAGTAACACCAAGAACACCATAGATTTACGGTTGGGTTTTCAACCAAACCCAACCGTAACTAATTTGTTCTTCATATTACGGTTGGGTTATTAAACAAACCCAACCGTAACTTCAAATGTAGGAGATGAAGATTCAATTAAAATTTACGGTTAGGTTTTCAACCAAACCCAACCGTAACTAATCTTCAAACCCCAATTATAAAATTAGATAAATATATTTTGAGATTTTTTTCATTTCTATCTTGTAGAGAATTGAAAGACGGAGCTAACCCAAAAAAAATGAGGTCAATCGGACATCGTATGAAGGAGTTATGATCAAAACGGTGACATTTTTATTTGTATCCAGGAAGAATTACGGTTGGGTTGGGCCAATAAACCCAACCGTAACTCTGGGCTCTTGAGGCCCAAAATGCTCAGAGTTACGGTTGGGTTTATTGGCCCAACCAACCGTAATTCTTCCTGGATACAAATAAAAATGTCACCGTTTTGATCATAATTCCTTCATACGATGTCCGATTGACCTCATTTTTTTTGGGTTAGCTCCGTCTTTCAATTATCTACAAGATATAAATGAAAAAAATCTAAAAATATATTTATCTAATTTTACAATTGGGGTTTAAAGATTAGTTACGGTTGGGTTTCAATGCAAAACCCAACCGTAACTATATCATGAAACATGCAACTAACATAATTAGTTACGGTTGGGTTTTTAGCCAAACCCCAACCGTAAATTCTACTGATAACTCAAAATTTGGAATCTCTAATTTGTTGATTTTTTGGTTTTTGTGTGTTTGAATGACCCAATTTACCTACAATCTAGTTAAAATGGTTGAATAACTTCAAAATTTGGATTTTAAAACTCAAATTTGACCTTAAAAATCAATGCTAAAAAGGATGAGTTACGGTTGGGTTTTAAGCCAAACCCAACCGTAACTATGTGTTCAAAGGGTGTTCATAGTGTTCTTGAGGTTACGGTTGGGTTTGGAGTCAAAACCCAACCGTAACTGAAGGTGTTCTTCGGTGTTCTTGGTGTTACGGTTGGGTTCGTAATGAAACCCAACCGTAATTGTCTCTGAATCACACAAAATCAAACTTTCAATTCGTGATTTCATCTAATTTGAGCCATAAAATGATCAAGATTTTAATTTAGAAAGACCTAAATGGTTACTATGGTTGATTGAATCAAAAACTAGGGTTTAAAAAAAAAACGAAATTTTTTTCTCACATTTCATCTAGTTTTTCATCCCCAAATCACAAATCAAAAAAAAAAAAAATTGATTTCAATTTGTGTTAGTCAAAGATTAAGTTTAATTAACCATGATTAGCTTAATTAAATTTTCACTAATTAAGGTAATTAACATATTAATGAAGGGTGATTTGGGTATTGTGAAAATATTATAGATAAGGGGTTTTTAAGTTTACTTCATAATGTCCCTATTTCGTCTTATTAGAGGAGCCCCTCTATTGATATGGGAGCCCCTATATCAGCCTTCTTGAATTAACGTCCGGGAAAGTGAGAAAATTCGTGGAAACAACTTATAAAGAAGATATAGCTACTAGATTGGTATTAACTCCTGCACATGTATAGTTATGTGTTAATAATGGGTTCCTTTAGAGTGGAGAAAATGTACAAATAATGTCCCTATTATGCAACTAATTCATGTGCTAAAAATGAGTTTCTATATAACATTACAATTTCCTAATTAGCTATTCAAGTTTGGGCATTGCATGCATGCTGATAGATAAATAAATAGATATAAGAGGTGGATGGTAAATAAATTGTCAGGATTTATGTTTATTTGCATATAGATGCCAAATAACGACTTCTATGAATTCCTATCTCATATAGTCAAAAACGTTATGTAAACGATTGTTGGAATCTTGCAACAATGAACAACAACGTTAGATGTACCAGAATAATATATATAAAGAACTGAATTGAAAAACAACTCTACCACGGACAACTACGAGGGCAGAATCACAGGTTCAACAAGTTGTCCTTAACACATTAGTTCGCGGGTATACTCATGAAGAGCAATGCTAAACCCCAGCGTGCGAAGATATGTCCAGGATAAGACTGCCCGATATAGTTTGTATTAGCACAATACAAACTACCCACTCTTGAACTTAGCAACAGGGAAGAAAAAGAATTAATCAATCAAAAACGTTTTTGGATCCCCTTTAAATCTGAAAACCGTTTTATATTTATAGAGAAAAGATTAGGGTTCTGGAAACCTTTAGGGTTTAGGATTTCTTGTAAAATAATGGATCATGGATGATGTCTAATTCGTAGGCCAATACATAGGTAGCCCATTACATAAGTTAGCCCATGTATTATTTGCCCACCCCATTCCACCCATAGTGGATAGAATACCCAATTATGGGACTAAACTAAAGAGTTTCATTCACTCAAGAAAATGAGTGAGCATCCAAGACCAAAATTAATTTAGTTTAAAACTCATTTTCTCCAACAATCCCCCACATGAATGAAATCTCGGTAAAAACGAAAAAATCAGAATGCGGAAAATACCATATAGGCAAAGGTGTCCATGAGGTCTTGAACCTTTACTTAGTGAGAAGTTACCGAAACTACTTGCTAGAGACAGTGAACGCGATGTCTTGAACTGCTAGCGTTTGATGCAATTTGCGATAACAGCCACGCATGATATTCTCCTGGTGTTGCTAAGTTCGTGCTGTTGTGTCCATTTTGGCCCTGGATGTATCCCGTTTCTCAGAATGCTCTAGAGAATCAGCTCAATTCTCATAGGAAGCGGCCCACTTCCTCATTCAGATAGGTGAGTTCTATCAAGAGTGTTACTGCTACACCCCACTTCAATCTAAAATTGAAACTATAGAACTCATTAAGACTTCTTAAAAGTCATCCTTCACGTGCAGTCATACTATCACAACAATGCACCATAGGGAGGGACAGAGAATGTAATTCTCTTGATAGTGCATACCTTTAATTACCATAAATTAGTTGTCTCATTGAACCTTGATCTTGGGATCTCCAGTCACTAAGGTTGAGTGTCCTTCATGGCAATTTTATTTCTTGAGCTTAAGTCCCACCCCCTCGATGCAATAGCAAACTATCTCTCTAGATTATCCTTTCGTCAAAGGATCCACTGATTTTTCTTTTGACTTTACTAAGTCTACAAAAATCACTTCATTAGAGAGTAGTTGTCTTACCGAATTAACCGCCTTCTCTGAGTTTGTCTAGACTTTTCCATTGCTCATTTACTTTGGACCCACATAGTCAATTGAGTTTCAGCAATGGTGGCCACAGGCTTCGGTCACAGAGGAATGCCTTCCAAAAAAGGATTTATCCATTCAGCTTCCTCTCATGCTTTAAATTAAGCGAGCGAACTCTGATTTCATCTCAGTCGAGTTCCTCATGTTTGTTGGAATATTTCCAACTACTGATACAACTTAAGAGGGCACACATATAGGCTAAGACTCTTCAAAGCATGAAATCACAACATCTCTTAAGATCAGTCCAATATGTATTATGCACATACATAATTTTAAATGTACCTCAAGTACTGCAAATTTCTGATCTGATCATCCCACTAATTCTTCTGGGATCACAAATGTATTTGTACACCGAATGCACTGCACATTTACAACACACATTAAACGTATCGAGTTTGACAAAGACTAGTTCCGTCAGAATTTCTTCTGGTTCCAATGATCCCTTAGATCGTGCATGTCTACAACAATTTAATCTTTTAATCAAATCACATACATCACATGTTTCCAGTAGTTGTAAAGCATATAAAGGCATACACAAGATACATGTACTACTTACTAGTACATCCATTATATCTTCCTCAAAAGATTAATGCCATATATATATCACATATTTGAAATTAAATATGTACCTCAAGCATCCCAATTTTCTGGTCCCTTGATCAGAGCAACCCTGTAATTATCCAAGATAATCTGGGAAAAATGCACCCTTATTTTACAACACACATTTGACAGAAACTATATCATCAAATTTTTATTTTGGTTCTTTCTGATCCTTTAGACCACTTCAGCAACATATTAGTTTCCTGTCAACCTTTAAACAACAAAAATTGTTAGTAGTTGTAAAACACGTAACAAAGGCATGCTAAACATATGCACTGATTTGCTAAAGAAGTCGACGCTTCATTCATACCTTAGACCCCCCACAATTAAGGTCTATAGGGTAGGGCATATATAAGTCTAGGGTGCTCTATGAATCTACTTGAGAAATCAAACAAACACTTATTTCCATCTTATACCCCACAGTTGAGGCATAAGGTCCCCAACATTTAAAGTGTTAGCCTTAAGATTATTTAACACTTAACTCTTACTTTGAGCAAGTGCATATCGGTTTCAAGTACACTTAACTCTTACTTTGTAGTTCTGCAACTTTTATGCATCGTGTTCGCTTTCCACTGCCTGGACCAGCTGAACTACTCACAGCATGAAATCAGTTTAGGAATGTCTAGTGATACATAAACGAAACAAAGAAGAGGGTAGACACGGTTGTAAGAAGCAAAGGATCGATGTGAAGTAGCATTCTCGAGTGCTAGTTTAGCTGCAACGTTGGCTCCAATAGGCAACAAGTACTGACATTCAACTTCAATGTGGAATCTATTGTTTGCCGTGAGCAAATTGACCTTATTTGCTCAAGTAATCCAACTACAACCAGGACTTTTCTTCACTCCGTTACAGTTCTTTATCAATCTTAATTCCTTCTCATCCTCTCGAAGACCAGAATGGGGTTTCATCGGCATAGACTGGATCAAATTCAGTGCCGCAGTAAAGAGTCCTGACCATGCAGGCATAATGATCTGGTCCTGGTTCTATATGATGTGTATAACTCATTGATTGAAAGTAAACCCAACCTTCGTTTACTAACCCTACATGAACACAGGCAGAAAGAACCCCTTTGATGATAAACCGATCACGACCGGTGAAAATAACTACTCCATACACATATGGGGTGTTTTTGAGCTTCGAATCCTTAAGAAGAATCTGTCCTGGGTCAACCGCATAAACTTGACCCTCGTACTCAAGATTACCAACAACAGAATAGAGATTAGGATTTGGGTCTTCACATCTGATTGTTCCTGTGAAATCCTTAAAAACCATGTCATCATCCAATGGTAGTGTTATCTCCAAAGATCTCTTGACCTTCAAGTTTGTCTCACCATCCAAATTCATGTATAACACTAGGACCGAGAACTGATGTATCCAGACCCTCTTTTCCATCAACAAAGTCAGCAACTCCAACAACAGCCGCCTTTGCAGCAGCCGCAACTTGGGTCTGACACTGACTTCTCTCAATCTTTACAGAACCAACAACAACATTTCCCCACAAACCATCTACAGGGACATCAAAAGAAAACTGCCCAAATTAAAGCCCATTCTGGTCTCACCGATGGGGTTGCACCATCATGTTCAACCTCGCTGTCTAACTGCCAAGTTTCTGGATCAAGCTTCTTGAATCAGCATACTGAAGTGATCTCTTTCCAGCTGCTGCTGAAAAACCAGCGAAGGATTTCGGGTCAATTGATGTCCCAATTGAGGATGACCCTTTCATATATAAAATCAGTTTTAAGTAGTTCAGACCATTTGTATTGATCTAGAACCTGTGCCACGTAAAGTATCAGCTGTACTTTGTTGTTGTTTCCTTCTAAAGCAGCTGCAAGTGCTTCCTTTGGATAAATACATGCAATAAAACATATGAATGTTGCACTAGAATCACCAGAAGAGAAAACTCAAAAGAACTTGATATGCAAGGAGGTGAAATGTTGACTTTCTTTCACTTCCTCCCTCGCAGGCTTCATCTAGGTCGCATATGGGAACACTAACGGCATTTGAGTCGGCAGGTATATTAGTGTTTCTTCTTTAGACCACTTCTGACATCCCAAATGCATTTTCCCGGCACCTTCTAAGAAAAACAGCCAATGCCTTAAGCTGTGCACCCTTTGAATCAGCACTGGTGTGAAAATGGTGCTTTAGACCAACTACAGAAGCTTTAACAGAACCAAGGAACTTCGTGCCAATTGACCGCGATGAACAATGTTTATGCATTCATACGTGCATCATATGCACCACCATTTCCACCCGAACCACCATAACCTTGGTAACCACCACCATCCGAACGTCCACCAGGGTTCCCATTGATATAGCTGATCCACTACTCGAACCACATGGAGTGCCTGACAAAACATACGGATTCTGCACACCATATACACTAAAAACCAATGAGCCGATACAATATATTAAAAATATGGTATCAAATTGGAACAATAGTAATTTCTCATTGGCAAGATATCAAATAGATATGCGAGACAAAATATCTTAACTTCAAATTTATCGATCAACATGTTTGATATATTAGTTTAAACATGGAATTAAGAGGTGTTTAATTTATATAATACACTATGCACCACATACTGAAGGATATCAAATATATCCACATGAGCCATTAAAAATAAAACTCATAGATAGGCTAGAAAACCTAATTTAGTCAACAATATTTTTCTACCCGTCAGAATTTTTCAGGAACGTTTTTCAGTATTGTAAAATACCTAAAAAATACTTTTACAACTCCAAAAATTCTGAAATTTGGTGTGAGTAACTATCAGGATGTATACTATATTAGGTTAAAAGGATTTGTCAAAATTCCTTCTAAGTTAAGAGATATACTCGAAACTCTACAGCTGACCAAAAAACTCAATTTTGTTTTTCACTTCACCATTAATATCCTTTGTTTCCAATATAATATCAACGTCAACGATTCACAAATAACCAAAAGTTATTGATACTTAGCTCTTTTGTATTGGAGGTGATCGATTTGACGAAACAAATAAGCTCCCCAGAACTCCGCAACAACAACATGGCAAAACTTTTGAAAAACAGCATCTTGGATTGCCATCTCTTGAAATCCTTTCCGTTGAACTTATGTGGTTTTTCAACATCGTTCTTTCCCATTGTTACGAGATAAAAACTAATGTGTTAAGATTGTTGGAATCTTGCAACAATGAACAACAACGTTAGATGTACCAGAATAATATATATAAAGAACTGAATTGAAAAACAACTCTACCACGGACAACTACGAGGGCAGAATCACAGGTTCAACAAGTTGTCCTTAACACATTAGTTCGCGGGTATACTCATGAAGAGCAATGCTAAACCCCAGCGTGCGAAGATGTGTCCAGGATAAGACTGCCCGATATAGTTTGTATTAGCACAATACAAACTACCCACTCTTGAACTTAGCAACAGGGAAGAAAAAGAATTAATCAATCAAAAACGTTTTTGGATCCCCTTTAAATCTGAAAACCATTTTATATTTATAGAGAAAAGATTAGGGTTCTGGAAACCTTTAGGGTTTAGGATTTCTTGTAAAATAATGGATCATGGATGATGTCTAATTTGTAGGCCAATACATAGGTAGCCCATTACATAAGTTAGCCCATGTATTATTTGCCCACCCCATTCCACCCATAGTGGAATCCTTCTCTAGAATACCCAATTATGGGACTAAACTAAAGAGTTTCATTTCACTCAAGAAAATGAGTGAGCATCCAAGACCAAAATTAATTTAGTTTAAAACTCATTTTCTCCAACAACGATCACCGAGTAGGTGTACTAGTTTTTCATCTGAAATCCTTCTTTGGAAAATATAGATTATAGAATCATAAAGACTGGGTATGTTTAGACCAAAAACATAAAGCATTTTTTTTTGCTGAGATTTCCTTTCCTTTTTCTAATCAAGGAAATAATTGTGTCTTGACACTCATAATCGGAACCTAGTGGTTTAAGACTTTAAGTTAATGTATTTACGACTTGTAATGATCAACTTCAGAAGTTCATAAATGTGCTAACAAATTAATAAATAACTACAGCCTACAATTACAAGGCAAACAAAAGATGGGTCATATTAGAAAATGAAATGGTTATACATTAACATTATCAAAACCTTATTCATCTATCTTATTGTTTGTGTTTCTTTACATGTTCTCTATTTTTCACCAAATCCTTTTCTGCGATCTCAGAAATTAGGTTTTAGTGCTACAACTAACAGAACCTATAGTTAATACACATGTGCGTTTCTTGGTCGGCTCCGCTACATGGTCATCTAGTCCTACCACCGACAAAATGTCAAATCAAAATTCATTTTATAACTTTGTATGTAATTAATAAATGTGTCTATATGAAACAACGACGATATGAATTAATCCGACAATAATGTGTTGCCTTTTCATTATACATACGAAAACCTGGTGCAATAATTAAAAAAATACAAAATAAAATTTTGATAACTAATGTAAAGAAAAATTGTAATAGGTAACATGACTCATTGTGTATTTATATATTAATTGATTATAAAATAAATCTTCGTAGTATTGATTTCAAAAAATAATCGTCATTTTAATGCATATAATTTGTGCACAAATTAATTAAGATATTTTCTATTAATACTAACAAGTAATATAGCGGTAGTTAGGATAGTTTTCACTGGGAGCTGTGTATTGTTATTTGTTTTCAACTTCTTATGTAGCCAAAAAGGGGTTATGAATTACTAAATTAAATTAAACGAAACTAATGAAGTAAAAGCGAAATAAATAAAGATTGAGATCAAGGTAACAAAATACTGGTTAAGGATTTCGTCTTCCATCGTCAATCATGCTATTTGATTGATTAGAATCAACATCCATCCCATTTCCATACCAATAGCCCTAGAACACCCCATCGAGAGAATACTCCTTTAAATTCCTTATGTACATACCATAACGATGAATATGCAAATACTACTCATCGAACAACCTAACACAACGTGCTATCAAGTTTAATCCTCCAAGAGCGTTAGGTTTATTGAACTAGGATAATCAATGCAATAAAAGTACCAAGAGTGACTTATTTAACATTGGACAAGATTCTACATACAATTACATGAAGGTTTTGAGTACAATCAGTAATCACACTATGCTACTTATAACCGAGTCTATCGACTATTCCGTATCTTCAAGCCCTAGTTTAGATTTTAATATCAATATGTGTTCGCTTAGTATGCATCCTCAACAAGAAAACCTCCAATCATACATGGCGATATTAAAAATAAAACATGAACATAAAAAGAGATCTTGAACATCAATAATAACCATCCAGATTGATTCACGTGTTTATGACTTCCAACAACATCCCCAACCAATAGAACAAAGTTATTTACTCATGGATTTACTAAAACCCATGGAAAATATACAAAAGAAGAAGAATGGTTCCCCCCTAAGGGGAAAACCCTAGGTTTTTGATGTAGAAGACGTGACATGAGAAGTAGAAGATAAGAGATTACTTAAAAGGTATACTGCTTGAGCCTTAGATGTCTTCTTTTATAGCCTTCAATGCTTGGCCCTCAAGTATACTCTCTTTATAAGGTTTAGAATCCTTTCGGGAATGTTAATACTCAATTTAAAAGTCAATTTTGCGTCCACATATGTCCCAGGTTCGGCTGAGTTCATTGGTTCACTTACCAACCGAACATTCTCCTATAGACTCTTCGTAAATATTGATTTTTAGGCTTCAAGTTCGGCTGATTCGTGTTGATGAATTACCATCCGAACTTCTCTTTGTATGTTCAATTCTTTCAAGCTTGTTTTGCCCATAACTTCTTCATATGAACTTGGAATGACCTCATTCTTTTTGCGTTGTCTCCGTCTTTCAATTTTCTTCAAGATGATGATAAGAAATTCTTGATTTGAGTGAATTGAACTTGGTCTTTATCCTTTCTCCAAGGCTTTCTGTTAACGTTTCCAAAAACATTGTTACTGTTATTCAAGTGTTTCATTGCTATTTTCATTCTCTTTGTATTAGCCATAAATATACAAGCATCAGCGCCTCGATCATTTTTGCTAACAATTCTGCTCACCCCACTTCGAAAATTACACCAAGTGAACTCACATATGTAGCCAACTTCTACTAGCAAATTTTTATTATTCCTCCAATCACTACAGTCTTGTATAGTATCCGATCTAGGAAACCTACCACCTCTCGTCTCATCTACTCTCAACTCTCAAGGCACAAATAAACTCATCTATGACAAGCCAATAACAATCCATTCCATTCCTATTCAACTGTTGCCATAATTTTTTCTAACCGTGCACGGTTGCATGGAAAAAAAAATTATATCACCATAATGCCTAATCATAATTGATGCTTATCAGAAACGTTAAAATATGATAAAATAGTAGCGGAATAGAATTATGTAAAAGTAACCGAGAAAATAAGTAGAAATTGGTAGATGTTAGTTGATCTTCAAAGACATATTCTAAAATCTATGGATTTAACTAGACTTTGTTAATTCACTACAAATAACGATTATAGATATGAGATAGTATTCAGACCTCGTAGTAAAGCCAACTATGAATAAAAATCAAAATTAATAAACTCAACAAGTTTAATGAAAATAAACTAATTTTAATTTAATCAAAAACTGACTCAATTTTTGTTTATGGAGCTCCTTATATAGATAACTCCTACTAAACAAACGCTAAAGTTACCAAAAACCTAAAAAAACTTGTTTCCCAAGGTATCATTACCTTTACAAAAAACTTTCCTAACTTGTTAAAACTCTTAAAATAAATTCCAGACTATTTAAAAATTACCATGTATAATAAATTTAAAAATTAATTATTTTCTACTAAAAATATCATTAATAAAACATAAATAATAATAACAATAAAATAATAGATTTATTTTTCATAAAAATCCCTCCATCATTCTACCGATATTGGAGAAGATTCATCCTCGAATCTTACCGATACCATATTATGCACGTGTAATTCGTTGATGAAATTTTTCATACACATGAATTGATGACGTAAAAAAATAATCTAACCCCGTATAGAAGCATGATGTACGATGGAAACCCAAAAAGGATCTTCATAAGTTGATTCAACAAATTCTCCGTTATTATGGTAGATATGAGAAACCATTTGTATACCACACTAATCAATACTGGCTTACTCTCGGGCAAAGATAACTCATCAATATCAGGAATTACCGAATTAATAAATTTATCAGGATTAGATGACTCACCAAGAAACTCCAGTAAATCATGTGAAACTTCTTGGGACTGTTTTTCTTTGTCAGCAACATGATGTTCTTCGCCTTTTTGAGAAGAGAATTTCATATCTTCCTCATCGTCGGGATATTTATCAAATATCGAAGTTGTAAATCTTTCAACAATAACTTGATTTTGTGCATCATTGTCATGACGGAAAAACACATCTTCAACGTCCTCTTCTTCACTATTGTTTTCTTCTATAAGCGAGCACGATTTAGATAGAGATTTTGATGACTTGTTCAAATAATGTTGTACCTCTTCCATAATCTTCTTCTTTAATTTGGTCAGATCTTCACATCTTATCAAATCCCGTCTTGGTGATAAATTATTGACCCTGAATACTCGTCTTAGTAACATCTTATTAACCCTAAAATCGACCTTGCTCTAGTAACCAACTGATGCAGATCGAAAGTGTTAAAGTGATACAAAATTGTAACGGAATCCAAATTGAAAAAGTAACCGATAAAATGGGTAGAAATTGGTAGAAGTTAGTTGATTTTCAAAGAGATCTCCTAAAATCTACGGGTTTATCTAGACTTCGTTAATTCACTATGGATAACGACTATATATATGAGATTAGTGTTCAGACCTCGGGGTAAACCCAACTATGAATAAAAATCAAAATCAATAAACTCAACAAGTTTAATGAAAATAAAATAATTTTAATTTAGTCAAAAATTCTCTCAATTTTTGTTTTTGGAACTCCTTATATAGATAACTCTTACTAAAAAACCCCAAACTTATCAAAAACCTAAAAAATTGTTTCCTAAGGTATCTTTTACCTTTGAAAAACTTTTCTAACTTGTTAAAACTCTTAAAATAAATTTCCAAACTATTCTAAAATTACCCTATATAATAAATCTGAAGATTAATTATTTTTTCTACTAAAGATATCAATAACAAAATACAAAATATTATTAAAAAATCCAAATAATAAATTTTTTCTACATAAATCTCCCTCCATCAATAATAGTTTGTCAATTCTTACTCACAACAGTTGGCTCCCCAACAATAAGAGAACTAAAGACCCACGTATCATTACACATACCTTTTAACTTCAAACTACTACGAAACTTCTCAGTAAGCTATACCTTTAACTCATCCATACAAGTGAAATCGGTGCTGAATTCCATCAATATAAAAATTGGATGTTTACCCGTTTTATATACTTCAAATTAGTATTCCCATATGCAAATTGTTAAAATAGGCGTTTACCTTTTTTAGGTATCACTGTATTTAAGATTAAATGTATAAATATTTTTGATTTTTTTATATTTAATCTTCTAATTTTAAACTTCTTATAAAATTAATGGAAGGGGAACAATTCACAATCCAATAAAATACCCATTCCGTTAAGGCTTTAACAAATGCTGAATTGATATATTCATCTTTCTTTGACTCCTGTTCCAAGATGAGCAACCCAAGAATATATGTTTAAGTAAGAAAAGAATATAAAGAATGATAACCAGATACATTTATGCATAAAGAAGTATAGCATAAAATTATAAAAAGATAAACTGATTGGTTAAACATAGAAACAAATTTCTTACGATGCATAAACAAATTTTCATATTAATAATTCAATTGGTTTAATTTAGGTGAGGTTTGCATAAACAACATTTTTAGAAGAAAAGAATTCTGATTTACAAAACCTAGCTAACTACAAATATATTAACCTAATATTTAGGTTTTCTCGTTCATAACAAATTATAAATACTAAGGCGATTAAATTTGATGTATAATTATTATTTATAAATGAAATTATTTAAAATATAATGTTATAAAAACTTAATTTCTATTTATAATATTTAACTTTAGTTTTTAATAGTTATTTAAATATCAAATCCTGTTCTTTTTTATTATTTTATTTCTTCTTTCTTTTTATTTTCTTTCATCATCTTCTTCTACCGTCTCCTCCTTCTTCCCCCCTTCCCACCACCACCACACTAGCACCTCAATTTAACGCCACACCACGCCACCACCAAACCTACAACCATATCCAGATTTGCCACCACCAACATCTTCGCCTCCATTTCCACCACCAACATTTCCATCTCTTTCTCCTACATCACCACCACCAAACCCACTAGCATGTCTGGATATACGACCAACAACATCTATGTATCCTCTTTACATCCTCTACATTCACCACTAGCACCTCCAGATCCCCCACCAACAACGCCCTCTTCCTTCTCCTTATATCCTCTACAACCACCACCAACAACACGTTCAGATCCGCTACCAACAACATCTCCACCTCTTCCTTCAATTCTCTAAAACCACCACCAACAACACTTTCAGATCCGCTACCAACAACATCTCCACCTCTTCCTTCAATTCTCTAAAACCACCACCACCTCCTTCTGATGTATCATCACTAGAAAATGATGACACGTCATCATCGTCGAAATCAATCTTGTATGTGTTGGTGAAATCACAGAAAAAATTAAACAACGTTGAAACCAATGTTTTTATTTGTGAAAACTGTAAGTTTTGTTGAAACCAAATTTAATTTCATCTTATTTTTGCCTATTTTTTATATAGTGAAACCAAAGTTTTAATGCTGAAACGACAATTTTATGTTGAAACCAAATTTGGCTTCAACATATTTTTACCTAGTCTTTATCGTTGTACAAAAAGTTAAATCACCAGAAAATATTATGTTGGTGAAATGACAGATGACAGATTTATGCTGAAACCAAAATTTAGTTCCAACAAATTTTGACAAAATTTAACAACATTGAGACCAATGTTTTTGTTGGTGAAAACAGTTAGTTTTGTTGAAACCAAATTTGGTTTAACCTGATTTTTACCTGTTTTTATCGTAAAACCAACGTTGTTGAAGTTTTCGGTAGTGGTGTTGCTGGTCGGTAGTATTGGTGGTTGGTGGTGGCAATGGTGGTTGTGGTTTTTATGTTGATGATGGTGTTGGTTGATTATAGTAGGGTGGTGCTGATATTGGTTGTAGAGATGGTGCTGGGGG
>JAJJMC010021358.1:890019-942083 GCA_023531435.1 Papaver californicum | reverse complement strand
TTTTTTTGGAGAATTTTGGAAATATCTCCAAGGAATAAAATCGTTCGATAAATGAGTCCGTAAGTGCCGATTTTTCATTTAAGAATCCCGCCAAAATATATACCAGAATCAGTCGTTGTTCATGACCACATCCACCGATTCCGGTTCATATTCTCCAGGAGATACATAATCGTTGGATACGATGTTATCCTACCAACGATTCTGGGTAGAACATAGCCCAGAAAGCAACTCAAAATTAAGAAAAAAAATCCAGTTTTGGGCGATGATAAGGTTGAAAAACATGTTTGGTGATGATTGGAAGCATCAAGACCTTCATTTTACTAGTTAGATTCTTCATTTGCTTGAGTAAATTCATCAAATATGCCTTGGTTCACACGTTATTGTTCATCCAACAAATAATCCAAATTAGTAGGATCGAACTCTCTTTCGTAGTCTGATTGGTGATACGTAGATGCACCCACTTCATCATCACCACTAGAATTCTCATCGTCACTATAAATTTTCATCTTTACTACCAAATCACAAAACTCTAGTTTTTCTTAACTTTTTCTTGTTTTTCTACAAACTTAAAAACAACTCTACTCTAATTTTTACAATCTAACACTAACTATAATCTAATTTTAATCACTAACTAAATTTAACTAACATTTAAATTAATTAATACTCCCTCCGTTTCAGGAAAAGAGTTACTTTTCCTATTTGCACAATTGTTAAGGCAAGATGAGAGAGAATAACTTTTATAATTTAATTTCAGATTTACCCTAACAAAAAGTTTAATACTACATATATCTTTATAATGAGAATAATAACATTTCTTAAAATAATAAAGATAGTTTTGAAAGTTTGTTATATTAAAAATGAAAGTAACTCTTTTGTTGGAACAAAAATTTAAAGAGAAAGTAACTCTTTTCCTGAAACGGAGGGAATAATAATTAAACATATTACTTAATAACATAAATAATTGGGTAAAGAGTTTTTTTTTTTCATAATGATCTTATTTATTTTTGATGGTAGAGCGCAAATAATTACCTTAAACCCTAATATAGCCCGTTTTTAAATTTATACAGTATAATGGTTTATTTAAAAAAAAAATTAATGGGCAAAGTCTGGGCACCTAACTAAAATCGTTTTATTTATTGCTGTTGCAGATTCTACGTAATAAAAGGTGCTGCTGGAAATCAGAGGTAATACCTAAATTCTTCGTACAAAAGGGATTAGGGGGCATTATTATTATAAGTTGATAATCAAATTTCCAATCCCATTTGATTTCATCATCATCAGATCAGTTTTAGGAAATTCAATCGATCAATGGATGGAAATAGTGAGGGGAATCCTAATCCTAATTCTCTAACTGAAGATTTGTTGATTGAAATTCTATTATGGCTACCAGTAGTATCTCTTTTACGATTCAAGGCTGTCTGCAAATACTGGCGATCGATCATTGAAAGCTCAGATTTCATCTATCGACATGCCACTTTCGAGAAATCCACAAGTAAGTTGGGGAATTTCATCTTTCAATATCGTCCTAAATATATTAATCATATGGACTACAAACCATATTTTTGTGTGCTATCGTCCTCTCGTGGTAGTGGTGACGACGAAGAAGATTATGGGCAATGGAGTTACAAAAACTTAGGTATGTCACCGCATTTAAGTGATGAGGATGAGTATGAAAGGTATGCTACTTATCCTCCTCAAGCAAATATGGTGGGTTCTTGCCATGGCATCATTTGTATACATGATCCTCATCTTAGGGATATTGTCCTGTGGAACCCTGCAACTAAGAAATTTAGATGTCTCCCTAAATCATTACCTCTCCTAGACGAATTTGGGGTATTACAGTCAGAGTTTGTTTTCTTTGGTTTTGATTGCGAAACATATGATTACAAGGTGTTACAAATCACTTTTTTCGAAATTGAAAATGAAGTTGAAATCATTCCCCGAAACAGGATTCAGATATATAACTTACGCTCGGATTCTTGGAGGTGGTGTATGGATTCCAATTTATATGGTCACTCTTGTAAAAACAATTGTCAAAATCAAGGTCGATATCTTAATGGTAGGTTTTATTTCATAGGAAGCAATTTTATCAGAAAAGAATTTATTATGAATTCTGTCTTGCGTTCGTATGGTCATCCGGAAGCAGTGGGTCTCTCCTTCGATTTCAGCAAAGAAAGTTTCAGGATGATACCTGTTCCAGAAAACATCTCTGGGTTAGATGTCATAGGAGGTGAGCAGGGAAAGATTGTTTACATTACAAGTATTTCAAACAGTACTCCTGAGTATACTAGTGAAGTGTATGAAGTGTATGCTTTGAATGATTATGATTACAGTTGTAATGCTACAAATGTGGAAAGTAACGAGCACTCGTGGAGTAAACTACATACGTTCACTATTAATAATCGTTATGGCAACTATGGTCCTAAGGCAATTACGAAAAATGGAATGTTTGGTTTTCTATGTGGTTTTAAGGGTGGTCTGGTGTTTATCAATTCTATTACAAAAGAAATGAAGGATATTGAAATTGTTGATGCATCGTTCGAAGACCTAGGTAAAGTGTTCAGAGGCGAGGTTTACAAGGAGAGCTTAGTCTCAATCGGTAGTGCACTGCCCAGAAGCAGCTGCAGCAGTTAATAGAAATGATATCGGTTTCCACACCATTCACAAGTTTGGTATGCATATGTTGCGCGGTTTGGCATCCTGCTGCAGGGTAGCTGCTTAATATTATTATCTTTCTGTTCCTTCAAATGAATAATTTCCATTGAATGTCCACAACATATATTTTCAAGTATTATGGGATTTTGGGGCTTTTAACATGCTTGTTAGTTGTTACCTCCGAACAACAGTTTATTTATTTCATTTCATTTGATTACAGTCATTTATTTTTTTACAATGTTTTTTGTTGATGGTGTTGTTATGCCGAGCTTTGGGTGAACCTTGAAGGCAGGGATGGTTGGAAAATTTCAGACGACCTATCAGCATCCTTGGCGAAGATCAAAAGCTAACTAGTACTGCTTCAGGTGAAAGTGGCCTAGCTTCAGTAACTGCCTGTTGGGAAAGAGTTCTTTTGATATCAAGGAGGAATTTAAGATGGCACAGAAACCAGTCAAAAAATGAATATTGAACTTTCTAATCTTTCAAATCCTGTGGATGCTAGATATTTTTCTGGCATTCAAACTGCCAGAGAGCTGTCATGCATTACTGCCCCAAGTTATCTACCAGCTGTTAACAATCTTGCAGACTGTCAAGAGGGAACAGATCCATCAGGATTTGGAATGCTTGGTGAATACCTGATCATAAAACTGCCGGCAGAATACTACTACTATCATGGACCCCAGAACCAATCTGAACTTGACAAAAGATCGGTTCAAATAGACAAAATGGTCTCGAGTGTTTTAAGGTAGATCTTGCACTGTGGAGTTTCTCAAATTTGTTTGAACTAGATTAGAATGTAGTTAAACGATTACACTAGAGGGGGATGAATTCTTTGGATTCTTAGACAAATCAGAGTCAGACAATACCTCCTCTACCACAGTAGCTACTTGTGCCTTTCCACAGGGACAAACTGTCGCACAGAACCTCCATTGCTTTCATGAATGGTAAAGATACCTGATCATAAAGAAGGATAGCCTTGTCAAAACGCTTCCGTGCTTCCTGCAGCAAGTAAATGTTCATTGTTACTATACAAACTCCAGTATAGCATATGACTACAAACAAAACAAGGGGTCAAAGGAGTGAATGCGTATGTAGTACTTAGATTGAACCAGATTCGGGAGACCATCTTATTCACTAATACTAATTAAGATGACTTGCACGTTTAAAGCTAATAGCACAATATATAAACTAGTGTCACTAATGCGAAAGTCTGTGTTGGAGAAAATTATTTTTTAATGTTTTATTTTTGGCCTTGGTAGGAATGGATTTTAGGATCTAAGAGCGTCCACAGAGGGACGACTATAACACGGACGAAAGATCAAATTCACTCTTTAGTCCGGAAAAATGAAGCACAGTGGGACGATTACTTCTGGTCTTTAGTCCGGATTTATAATTGTAGCAGAGTAAATGTAGTCTTTTTTCTGGACTAAACCTGGTTTAGTCGAGCGGTGTTGTAGGCGTCCGTCTGATGATAAGCGGTTGTGTAGGGAACCGCTTGACAACGCTTGAAAACACGGGCGGTAACCAAATCTCTGTCTGATCAAGTGCTAACCTAGGACTATGCATGATGGAGCGAACGTCTAGTATCACGCCCACTAACAGGAGGTAACTAAATCCCACCCCATTGGAGCGTAACGCTAAAAATCCGTTTGGTCCTTGGCGTAATGTTAAGGCTCCGTCCCACTACAAGCGGAAGGTTATGATGCCGCTCCAATTCAAGCGGAAGGTTAAGGCTCCGCCTCACTACTTCGAGAGAAAACTTGATTCAAAATACAAGCGGAAAGTTATGGTACCGCGTAGACAAAGTAGTTAATGTGATTAAGCAGGCGCAAGAGTAGGAGTCCGCTTGGGTTAGCACAAAGTAGTTAATGTGATTAAGTAGTAGTAGGAGTAGGAGTCCGCTCGTCCGTGACACATTAATCACAAAGTAGTTAATGTGATTAGTTAATATTAAGTTAAATTAGCACAATACTTTGTATTTTGAAAATGCAAGAATCCGTTTGATGAGGCGATATTGTAGAAATTAGCAAAATACTTTGTATTTTGAAAATGCAAGAGTCCGCTTGATGAGGCGATATTGTAGGAGTCTGTTTGGGTTTTGTAGGTGGGATGCTAGGACACCGTCCGTGTTTTGGGGTATATTATCAGGCGTGATGCTGGTACACCGCCCCATCAAGCGTTTCTCTAGTGTTCCGCCCGTCTCTTGAGCATGGTCCTAGGAGACCGTCCACCACCCAGGCGTTATCTTTCGTTCCCGTCCCAGCGTTCAGCTAGGAGTCCGCCTCGCGCAAGACTTACGCTAGGATCACGTCTCAACAAGCGATGCGCTAGGACACCGCCCAACACCAGACGTTATATTAAAGCACCCACCGACCATTTACCGCTATTCTTGGGCCGGACCAAAGACTAAATTTTTTAGTCTTTAGTCTTTGGGTATCCTCGTCCCACTGTGGGTGTCCTAAGGGCAACCACAGTGTTGCGAGTAAACCCATCGATCAAATGACTAAAAATTTGATCGATGGTCAGGAGAAAAAACAGCGGTGGATAGTCAGGCGATATCCTAGGGCTGGGCTTAAGAAGGAGCGAAAAGCTAGAAGGTCGCCCACCAAAACGGGCGAAATAGCAAACTTCCGCCCCTTACCAGCGAAACTGCAGAACGTCGCCCTGGGGAAAAAAATTCAGGCGAAATCCTAGTCTCGCGCTCGTGCCTTAAGCGGTGTCCCATGAGCTCGCCCAGTGGGGCGAGATCCAGGCGTGGCGTCTTGAGTTAGGATTACGGACGAGGGTGTAGAACCTCGCCCGTTAAAGACAGGCGAGCTTCTAGCCTCTCGCCTGTCATTGTAATAAGAAGAAAACCTAGTCTTCTTCTCCAGCCCATCTTCCTCGCCTCCTGTTTCTCCCTCTCGCCCGCCGCTGCCGCCGTCCCCAACTCAATTTTCACCTGATTTTCGTCGCTCAACGAGAGGCCATAACCTCGTCCCAATTTTGCCGTTGATTCTAACCCTAACTCAACAAATATCAAGGTATATTTGCTACCAAAATAATAAAATTCATTGTTTTCTTTTCATATATAGATAATTAAAACGTAAAATTAGTTTGAAGCATGTTATTTAGTTGTTATACTAGCATGTTATTTAGTTGTTATACTATAAACCCATCGTTACAATTTTCGGATTTGTTGGTGCATTCAAATTTGGGTTAGCAAATTAGGGTTTATGTATTTGTGTTATAATTTATTTAGGGTTTTAAAATATGTTTTAATTAAATTTAATAAACAATAACAATATGTTGTAGCTTAATGTGGTGGATGTAAGTTTAATTTTTGGTTGAAAGAAGTGTGTTGATTTAATGTTGGTTTAATCTTAATAATGTTGGTTTGATTTTAATTTAAATTTAAATTGTGTAATTCAAAAAGAAATTTGTATGGAATTATTTAGAGTTCTGTTACTTGAATTACATTGGTTATGATTTGGGTGATTGTTGGAATTATTAAAAAGTGTGTAATTGGGGTTAATTTTGAAAGTTTATGCATTTTGTTGATATAGTAATTTTATTCCGAACAATGTATTCAATTTTTTGTACAGATGTCTGACAATGTTCCTTCGAGATGGGTCGGGAGAAGGAAAACAAGTAAAAAAACAAAAATCACGGAGGAATCGCCAGCAGAGTCAATGGGCCCCCCGTATGTCGATGTCCCCGGGTTAGAGCATTACACTGTGGTGGAAGATAGCAACGAACATGCTTCTACCAATATAACCTATTCCACCAACGTCGACTTCAGGTTTGATCACCGAGGTTCTCTGAAATCTGTTTTAAAGACTTACAAGAAAATTTGTGATACTTGTAATAGGGTCCAATTTAGAATTGAACGCGGAGGTTGGGGTAGATTACTATCCCTACCTGTTGTAGATTCGTCCCACGCTTTGACAGATTTTATTATCGAGCGGTTTTGGGATACTACGAACACATTTCATTTTTCTTTTGGGGAGCTTGGGTTCACTCCCCTCGATTGGGTTATGTTGACCGGGCTTAGTATCGGTGTTGGTAGCTCTGTCCCTTATGACCCACAACTTTATAAATTTGAATATGTCCGTGCGAATATCTTTCCTGAACTGAAAGACAGTGCGGTATGCAAGAGGGAAGGTCTTCCGCCACAATGGGTTTCAGGTGCAATCACTCTGAAGTTTTTGAGCTCCTATTTTGATAATGACACATTGATGGCGGCGAAAGATGATAGTGTGATTGCGGATAAAGTAGCGAGGGCTTTTTATATGTATGCTTTGGGGAATTTTTTTTTCCCAAATGCAAAAACATACATTGATGCAGGATGGTTGGCTGCCTTTGATAATTTAGATGCAGTAAGTAACTTCGACTGGGGCGGACCTGCTTTATCTAAATTGTATTCTGGTCTCTCCACGGCGACTAGGGGACAGAAATCAGTATCGGGTCCCTTTCAAATTTTGGAGGTAATTTATTAACTAGTATGCAAATAATTTTAGTTTGATAATTTTTTTTTTGATGTTGTGAACTGTTGGTTAAATAATTTGTGTTCCAGTTTTGGGGCTACGAATATCTGGGTATTTATCGTCCAACCATAACTATGGCCCAAAACGATAATGAATGGCCCAGATGTCGTAGGTGGTTAGGGACACGCAGGAAGGGTGTTGATATCATGAAGTCTAGAACTGAACTTAATCAGTTAGCAGTTGACGACGTTTGCTGGCAACCCTGGTTGCCATCGGTTAACTACATACCAGAAGAGATTGGTCGGAAAGCAATTGAACTTTCGGGCCAAAGGGTTACATTTTCGTGTCTTGGCAATGTAAGTTTGTTTGTTTTTATTTAGTGCGGATAATTTTTTAAATAACAAATGCACTAAAACTATTTTTGTTTATTTATTTTGTTTATTTTTTTGGGATAAAGCACAATATGTATCTGGGAGATAGGTGTTGGAGGCAGAATAACCCGAGTTGGGGTATTCCCGCCAACCCGCCTAGTTCAATTTCCAACTACGGTGATAAAGACATCAAAAACATGACAACAACAGTTCATGGAAACTGTAGTGATTACGTGCGTGTGGTGGATTACGGGGTATATTTTGAGTACTGGCGACATGTCACCAACCTCAATAAATATGTGACTGCCGTTGACTGGGAGGTTGAAACCTACGGATATGCGGGAGACCGGATCAAACACAACATCCCAAGACCACGTAATGAAGTCCCTATTCCTCCTCCTCAACAATTACCTTATGTAAGTATTTGATGAATTTGGGGAACAAATAGTAGTGACAATTTTTGAATTGTTTTTTTCTTTGGGTTTAGTTGTATTATTTCTCTTTGTCAGGTGGCGGCTTATGATATGGTGCAAGACTATGCTACTTTTACCCAAGAGTTCCGTCAATTTACGTTATCGGAAACAAAGGATAGGATGGACTATATCCTCGCTAGGGAAGCTGAGTTCAACTCTTTTCGTGCGCAGACAACCGCCGAAATTTGCTTACTAAAAGATGCTTGTGGTGTTCCAGGCTTAACCCCGCACACAAAAATTACAGCAGCAATTAGAATGTTAGCATACGGTTGTGCCGCGGATGCAATAGATGAATATTTAAGGATTGGCGAAACCACTATATTGGAAGCAACCAGAAGATTTTGCAGGGTTATGGTCCAACTCTATGAGAAAGAATATTTGCGTACACCAACTGAACGGGATGTTCAAAACCTCCTCGAAGAAAACAAAAAAAGAGGATTCCCCGGTATGATTGGGAGCCTCGATTGCATGCATTGGAAATGGAACCGATGCCCATCTGCTGAATCCGGTGCATATACCGCTTACAAGGGAAGCGAAAGTATAATTTTGGAGGCAGTGGTCTCGCATGATTTATGGTTCTGGCATGCATTTTTTGGTATGCCAGGGTCAAACAATGATATAAATGTCATGAACCGATCGTATTTATTCAAAAAACTCATCCAGGGAAAAGCACCAACAGTTAACTTTCAGGTAAATGGAAATCAATATAATATGGGGTACTATCTTGGTGATGGAATATACCCTCAGACGGCAACAATTGTCACAACCATAAAACATCCCGATTCCCAAAAAAAACAAAAATTTTCTGCATTGCAGGAAGGGTGTAGAAAGGATGTGGAAAGAGGGTTCGGGGTACTTCAAAATCAATTTGCAATCATCAAACAGCCTGCAAGAATGTGGAATGCTGATGTGTTAGCATACATCATGAAAACAGTTATTATTCTACATAACATGATAGTTGAGGATGAACGAATTCCAGGCGACTGGCCCCATCACTATGATCAACGTAGCTTTGGTGCTCCATGTGTCATTTCAAGGGACAACACATCACAACTATCAAGAGTGATGATTGACCAACGTAGACGAGCAGTATTTGATAAACAAATTGGGGTTCGTTTGAGAAATGACTTGATCGAACACATTTGGTCATCTGTTGGGGAAGATTGATATATATTAAGGATAGTTTTTCGGTTATATTTGTTGTCAGGAGTTAATTGAGTTGTAGCGTTTCTATTTATTGTTATCTCTCAAGTGCACCCCGTATTTATAGTTATATTTTACTGCTTATAGGATGAGTTCATAGTGTTGTCAAAGAAAATTATTAAAATAACTACTTATTAAAACCACATTTCATATTCAAAACAAATGCATGAAAATAAATAATCAACCAGCGAAAGTGTATATCATAATTCACCCTAAGGTTGGTTCAATTTTTTCCTTAAAATTTCACCCTGCCTCAGTTCAATGTACTGTCTAGCTACATCATTCATCTGGGAGGTATCCATCATCATGATACGGAATTCCTCATCTGCTTCTCGCCTAGCTAATTTTGCTTCATACTTTTCCTTTTCGCAAGCTAATCTTGCAGCAAACTCCGCTTCCCTATGTGCAATCTTCATAGCTCTTTGTTCCGTGCATTTGGCGTTGAAGGTCATTTGCTCTTTAAAAATATTTTCCATTAATTGATTACCTTCTGTATATTTTGCTTTACCTTTTGTCTTTTGTCGTTTGCTCTCTTTTTGACCCATCGGACGGATCAATGTGTTTGGGATATCTCCAAGGTCTTCAAAGGCGCTTGGACCATCTACGTTTAAATCTGGTGTGTCCTGTCCGCCATGAGATTCAGTGTCGTAATCAGACTCTGCCTGCGATGAATCGAAAACAAAGGTGGCCCTTCTTGAATATTTAATATTTTCTAGCATAACTGAGTAGCAATCTTCGTGCTTAAAACTTCGTCCAGTTGATTCCTTGAAAAGCCTACGAACTTCTGCAGCCTAGTGTTTCACCTCAATTTGTTAGAGGTTATACAAGGATATGGATAAAAGAAATGATCATGATTTTAAATTATTTCTTACCTTATTATCAGGGCCCCATCCCGTATGATGTTCCCTTTCAACTTCAGCCTCCTTTGCAGACAACAACGCCACATCTTTGCTTATAATTTGAAACCGTTTCTGCATGGAGGTCCAACTACGTGGTGCCATACTGGGTATGGTTTCTTTCATCCGGTCTAGAACACGTGACCATAGTTGTTCTTCACATTGATCTGTACCAATGCTTGAATCTTGAGAAATTGACAAGTGAATTGTACACATCGTCAAATCTTCAACAGACGAAAAATTTGGACCTCTTTTTGTTTGTGGCATTTTACCAATGGATTTCAAATAAGAAAAAACTTTGAATTTTTTCACACCCAAAAACTCTATGATTTCAGTATAAAAAATTTAGGCGAAGTTTCGGTATATATTGGGAAAAATATAGCCGTTGAACGGCAAAATAACGGTAACATAAAATAACGGTCATAGCGATGTTCCAAAGCCTCGCCCGGGTCTAGGCGGGAACCTAGAATCTCGCCCGGGTCTAGGCGGGACTTAGAATCTCGCCCGGGTCTAGGCGGTGGACTAGGTGTCCGTCCAGTTTTTTTTTTGTGAGCGAGTTTCTGGAATTTCGCTCATGGATGGGCGAGGAATTGTAACTACGTTTAAAGGAGCGGCATGCTGAAACTTCGCTTGTGTAGGCGAAATGGTAACACTACGCCCGTAAATTTGAGCGGGATGCTGAAACTTCGCGTGTCATCAGGCGATGGTCTAGGATACCGCCCGACTATATTTTCCGTCGTCGACCTTTCGATCAGATTTCATCTGCTACAGGAGAAACCGTCGATTAAATTCCTAAATATAATCGACGGTTGGGGAACCATTTGGGCGACCATCGATCAAAATTAGTCGATGATCGACGATTTGATCGCCCATTGTGGATGCCCTAAGGATCACTAAAGACACTAGCTCATTTTTACAGTTTGTGAATGAAACCTTTAGTCTCACATAGGAGAAATTAAAGATGTTGCCTCTTCATATTACTAAGAAAATTACATCTAAAAGTGGCCATTTGGGTCAACACACTTTTGTGTGAGGAAGAGTACTTATGCAATGGGCTAGTTGGTGCAACCACACATTTCACACACGCGCGGTGCTTTGCACCGAAGCACGCACGCCGTCGTCCGTCCGTCCGGGCTCGGGTGTGGGTCAACCAAGACTTATCTTTTTGGACAAAATACTTTTGAATTATTTTTCTTAACGAATTTAAAATCAATTATGTGGGGGCGTCTTACCCGTCAGTAAGAAAATTATTTTTCTTCTGCAACACAATGTCGACATTTTCTGGCCGTTTTTCTTTACAACATTATTACAAAATTATGTCGACATTCTGAACGAATTTCTCTCTGGTTTCTTCCTATAAAAGCAAATCGAATTTTTCATTCCAACCATCCCAGATCAGTCTACTATCCCTGGCTATTTTCTCCTCTTTTTGCTTTGCTTGCGCATTTGCTTGTTTATTTCTAATTTCTTTCCTTCATCTTGATGTTGAGTTCGTTTGAGTGGGCAAGTATTGTAGTGCTATACAATACTTGTATCGGGCAGTTTTATCCTGGAAACAACTTCACTGTGGGGTATTTAGAATCACTTATTTTTGAGACGTACCGGTGAACTATTGTGTTAAGGACAGTTTGATGACTCTTCCCTCAAATCAGTGTTTAAATTTCAGAAGTTTTATTTAATGTTAACATCATTTGTTTTCAGTATTTTATTGTTGCAGAACCAACAATTTTAACACAATATTTTCTTCCGTAACAATGGAAAAATATGATGTTGACAGACCAGAAAAATTCAGTGGAAAGGATTTCAAAAGATGGCAATCAAAGATGTTGTTTTTCCTAAGTTTTCATATGCTAGATGATCTTGTTCTGAAATCTTTTGATGAGAGTTTGTATGATGCTGGAAATAAAAGGGAATTGGACAATTGGGCTAGGTAAAACTATATGGCTAAAAACCACATTCTGAATTGTTTATAGGATTTACTGTATGATTTTTACAATTCAAAAGAGAATTTTTATGCTTTTTATTTATGGCCTGCTTTAGAAGCAAAATATAAATCCGAAACTGCTGGAAGTAAGAAATTATTGGTAGCTAGGTTCTTGGAATATAAAATGTCGATGAAAAATTTGTGGTTGATCAATTCCTTGAACTTCAGCGTATCATCAATGAAATTCTTGCTGAAGGCATGGTGATAGATGAAACTTTTCAAGTGTCTACTCTGATTGAGAAATTACCGTCTTCCGGGTTAGAATACAAACGTAGGTTGAGATATGAAACTGGTGAAGTCAGTATGGTTGATTTGGGTAAGAAATTCAAGTGGAAGAATTTCTGTGCTCCAAAGACAAGAATGTATCTTCTACAAAGGACATGACCAACAAGGCTTATGTAATTATACAGAAGCTTCCAATATTGAAAAGGGTGAGAGAAGCAAACACAACCTTAAGCCTAGTTCTCACAAGAAAGGTATGTTTCAGAAACCCAAATCTGGCATTGGTAAAATTAAGGGTGCTTGTTATATTTGTGGAATTCCTGGACATATGACAATTCACTATAGAAAACGTAAGGACTTTAATAATAATAAAAACAATGCTAATTTGGTTGAAAACAACAAGATCGAGTTTTATGATACGGTGTATGAAGTTAATTTAGTAACCAATGTGAGAGAATGGTGGGTAGACTCTGGTGCTACCAAGCATGTTTGTGGAAACAGAGATATGTTCACCTCCTATTAGAAGGTAGGGGAAGGGGAGACACTTTACATGGGTAACTCATCTGCAACACACAACCTCCTATTAGAAAGTTGGGTTATAGCTCACTTCTGGCAAGACTCTCACATTTAATGAAGTTCTTCATGTTCCGGACATATGCAAAAATCTTGTTTCTTGTGGTGTTTTAGATGATAAGGGTTTTAAAATTATAATTGAATTTGGAAAAATTGTTGTCACAAAGGGTAAGGATTATGTGGGTAAGAGTTATAAGACTGGTGGTCTCTATAAACTTAATGTAGCCTCTGATGAAATAAATAAAATTGATTCTTCTGCTGATGTTTGTGTGTCATTAAATATTTGGCATGGTAGACTTGGACATGTAAATTATAAGTCAATGCATAAACTTGCTAGCGTAGGCTGCATACCCAAATTTAGTTTGGAAAATAAACATAAACGTGAAATCTGTGTACAATCAAATTATGCTAAAAAAACCTTTTAGAAAAAATGTTCAGAGAAATTCTAAACCCTTAGAATTAATTCATTCAGATCTTGTTGACATGAAATCAACTCAAACTAGAGGTGGTAAAAAATGGTTTGTAACTTTAATAGATGACTGTACCAGGTACTCTCAGGTATTCTTGCTCAGGGGTAAGGATGATGTCTTAGAAGCCTCTAAGATGTATAAATTTGAAGTTAAAAACTAATTAGATGTTACTATTAAAAGAGTTAGGTCTGACAGTAGCGGTGAGTATGAAATTCCTATAGGAGAATTTTTCTCACAACATGGCATTATTCATGAGACTACTCCTCCTTATTCACCAAACTTTAGTGGCTGAACGGAAGAACCGAACGCTTAAGGAGATGATGAATGCCATGTTGATTAGTTCAGGATTACCAATGAACTTGTGGGGGGAGGCCGTCCTCTCAGCTTGTTATATCCTGAACAGAGTACCCTTTAAAGGATCAGATAAAACTCCATATGAACTACGGAAAGGTAGAAAACCTTCTTATGCATACTTCAAAATGTGGGGTTTTTTGGCTAAGATTTCCAGTCCTACTCCTAAGAGAACAAAGATAGGACCCAAAATTGTTGATTGTTTATTCATAGGGTATCCTGAGAATACTATTGTATATAAATTTATGGTTGTAAGTTATGAAATTTCTGAAATTTGTGTGAATACTATTATGGAATCTAGGGATGATGTGTTCTTTGAAAATGTTTTTTCCGTTGAAATATGATTCTCGCATGATATGTGTTGATCCCCTGGATGTCCCTTCGACCAGTCAGACATTACCTTTAGAGGAAGATGAAGTTGAATTTGAGCCTAGAAGAGGTAAAAGGCTTAGAACTGAAAAATCTTTTGGGTCAGACTTCATAACATGCCTAGATGAGACCGATCCATAGACTTATAGAGAATCCATGACTTTTTATGAAGCTCCATGGTGGAAAGAATCTACCATTAGTGAAATGGATTCCATCATACAAAACGGTACGTGGGAGATTGTAGATTTACCTCTAGGGTGTAACCCCGTAGGTTGTAAATGGATCTTTAAAAGAAAACGTAAGATAAATGGGACTGTGAAAAAATATAAATCTAGGTTAGTACCTAAATACTATAAACAAAAAGAAGGTGTAGATTTCTTTGATACTTATTCACCTGTTACGAGAATTACTCTCATTATGATGTTAATTGCTATTGCTGCCATTCATAACTTAGAGATACATCAAATGAATGTAAAGACATCTTTTCTAAATGGTGAATTAGATGAAGAAATTTACATGAACCAACCTGAGGGATTTGTCGTGAAAGGTTGTGAAAACAAAGTTAGTAAACTGAAAAAATCTGCGTATGGTTTGAAACAAACACCTAAAGAGTGACATGAAAAATTTGATCATATAATGATTTCCTGTAGTTTTAAAATCAATGAACCTGACAAGTGTGTTTATACTAAACTTGTGAATGATGCCTGTGTGATTGTATGCTTGTATGTTGATAATATGCTTATACTTGGTACAAACATGGATGTAATTAATTCCACTAAGAACATGCTAAATGAGAACTTTGACATGAAAGACTTAAGACCCGATGATATGATCTTAGGGATGAAAATTAGAAGAAATTCTAAAGGATATAGTCTTAGTCAATCTTATAATGTTGAATCTGTGCTTAAAGAATATAATCAGTTTGATTGTAAACCTTCTTGTACTCCGTATGATCCCTGTTGTAGACTCAAAAAGAATAAGGGTAATGGAGTTTCACAACTTGAATACTCACGTGTTATAGGAAGTCGGATGTATTTGATGAACTGTACGAGACCAAACATTGCTTATTTTGTGAGTAGGTTGAGTAGGTATACCTGTAATCCATGGCAGGAGTATTGGGATGCACTTATTAGAGTGCTGAGGTACTTGAAGTACACTTTGACCTTTTGTTTGAATTATGAGAGGTACCCTGCCGTCCTTGAAGGATTTTGTGATGCAAACTGGATATCAGTCTTAGAGGAGTCCAAGTCTACGAGTGGATATGTTTTCACTCTAGCAGGTGGGTCTTTCTCTTGGAAGAGTTCCAAACAGACATGTATAGCTCGATCTACTACGGAATCGGAGTTTATTGTGTTAGATAAAGTAGGAGAGGAAGCCGCTTGGCTAAGATTCTTTTTAGAAGACATTCATCTCTAACATAGGCCTGTGCCATCTATTTATATATATTGTGATAGTCAAGCTGCAATAGCTAATACTAAAAACAACAACTATAATGAGAAGTCTATACACATTCGTAGAAGACATAATTCCCTGAAACAACTAATCTCAACTGGCGTTATTTCTGTTGACTTTGTGAGGTCTAAGGAGAATATCACGGACCCTTTGGCAGAAGGTTTGTCCAAGGAGATAATTAGTAATGCATCAGGGGATGAGGCTTAAGCTCATTAAATTAACTTGCCATGAAGGATACTCAACCTTGTTGACTGGAGATACCAAGATCAAGGTTTTGAATGAGACAACTAATTTGTGTGGTGGGTTAAAGAAAACACTATAAGAGGATTTCGTTATTTGTCCCTTCCCTATGGTGTAGAGGTGATAGTGTGACTGCATGTGAAAGATGACTTTTTATTAAGTCTTAATGAGTTTTATAGTTTTAATTTAAGATTGAAGTGGGTGTATCAGTAAACACTCTTGATGAAACTCACCTATCTGAATGTGGAAGTGGGCCGCTTCCATGAGAATGGATCTGATTCTCTAGAGCATTATGAGAAACGGGATATGTCCAGGGCCAAAATGGACACAAGGGCACGAACTTGACAACACCTTGAGAGATATCACGCGTGGAAGTTATTGATGAACTACACCAAACGATGGCAGTTCAAAACATCGCGTTCACTGTCCATCAAGTAGTTCCTGTAATTTCTCACTAAGCAAAGGTTCAAGACCTTATGGACACCTCTTACCTATAGTGGTATTTCTTGCTTTCTGCTTTCTGATATTTTATCGGTTTTTCATTCATGTGGGGAATTGTTGAAGAAAATAATTTTTTAAGGTTTTGTTTTTGGTCTTGTTAGGAATGAATATTAGAACCTAAGGGTCACTAAGGATACTATCTCATTTTCACTATTTGTGAATGAAACCTTTAGTCCCACATAAGAGAAACTAAAGATGTTGTCGCTCCATGTTACTAAGAAAATTACATCTAAGAGTGGCCCTTTGGGTCAACACATTTTTGTGTGAGGGAGATGACTTAGGAAATGGGCTAATTAGTGCAACCAAACATTTCACACACGCGCGGTGCTTCACACCGAAGCACACCGTTGTCGTTCGTTTGGGTGGGCGGACGGACCAGGCTCGGGCTCGGGTGTTGGTGTGGGTGTGGGTATTGGTCAACCAAGACTTATCTTTTTGGACAAAATACTTTTGAATTATTTCCTTAACGAATTTAAAATCAATTAATGTGGGGGCGTCTTTCCCGTCAAAAAATAATTTTCTTACAAATGTTTTTTTCTTCTGCAACACAATATCGATATTTTCTGGCCGTTTTTCTTTACATTATTATTACAAAATTATGTCGACATTCTGGACGGATTTCTCTCGAGTTTTTGCCTATAAAAGCAAATCGAATTCTTTATTCCTACCATCCCAGAGCAGGCTATTACCTTGGCTATTTTCCCCTCTTCTTGCTTTGCTTGCGCATTTGCTTGTTTATTTCTATCCCTGGCTTTTTTCCCTTTCTTGCTTTGCTTGCGCCTTTGCTTGTTTATTTCTTATTTCTTTCCTTCATCTTGATGTTGAGTTCGTTTGAGTGGACAAGTATTGTAGTGCTATACCATACTTGCATCGGGTAGTTTTATCCTAGACACAACTTCACTGTGGGGTATTTAGCATCACTCATTTTTAAGGTATACCAGTGAACTACTGTGTTAAGGACAGTTTGATGATCAAGTGACTCTTCCCTCAAATCAATATTTAAATTTCAGAAATTTTATTTAATGTTAACATCATTTGTTTTTCAGTATTTTATTACTACAGAACCAACAATGTGCAAAATAAATATTGGGAACAAGTAGCATTCAAGTACGATCTACTCACGTGGTCATGCCATTCCATATAATGAACATTGTAAGAGTTACCTTTACATCATGCAAACCAACACATAGTGCAGCAACCTGTCACTCAAGATGTGCTCGACCTGAATTAGTTCAGATTTCCTGGTAAAAAAATAAATACACTACAAGAAAAACGTGCTTAAGCGTCTAAAATCTTAGCAAGAGCTCGGAAATTTAGTCGCTTAAATATTTTAAGCGTCTAAAATTGCAACTGCCCGAAATTTTGGTGGAAATAAACATGTGTTCACTATTATTTAGCAACGAAAAAATATACTTAATCGCTAGATCCTTTGTTCAAGTAATTTATAGCAACTAAAATGGTGATCGTGTAGCTATTTACTTTGAGGCACCGACTCGTAGCAACAACAAAATAAATTGGTTGGTCAAACCTCTCTCATCAACACCCAATCTAAATACAGTTATAACGCCGGTGGACCAGGTATCAACGTCTAAGCCCACAGTAAACATATGATGATCCCAAACAAGTAATCTAAGTTTGAGCCACAACCAAATATGTTTAATTTCTAGATCCGTTTTTCAAGTAATTTTTAGCAGCTAAAAGTTGATCATATAGCTATTCAGTTTGAGGCACCGACTCGTAGCAACAACAAAATAAATTGGCTGCTCAAACCTCTCTCAGCAACTAAGTTTGAGCCACAACCAAATATGTTTAATTGCTAGATCCATTTTTCAAGTAACTTTTAGCATCTAAAAAAGTGATCATGTAGCTATTCACTTTGAGGCACAGACTCGTAGCAACAGAAAATGAATTGGTTGCTCAAACCTCTCTCAGCAACTAAGTTTAAGCCACCACCACATGTTCAAAAGATAATTATTTGGTAAAACCTTTCCCAGCAACTAAGTTTTAGCCGCCACCACCATTTCAAAAGAGAAATCAGTTTTTGAAGTAGACATTTGAGAACTTAGTAGTAGTCTAACAATTTTATTAGGATTTGTTTAATAGAAACATGAAAACTTGTTTGAATCATTGTTTTGATTCACTATGAGAAAATGTTTGGATACACAAATTGAAAATAAAAATTAACATGAGTCGTCTAAATTATCATTTAATTATAACATATTTTTGTTTCAGTGTGTTTATCAAATCTATTTTACCTTTTAATAATAATTTATCTACAAATTTACCATAACAAGTAGAAATTCGTTATCAAAAAATACAAAGTTTTAATCCTATCTTCTGTACTCAGTCCGATTTATCTCAATTATCGTACCAAATAAAATCAAACAAGCAACCTAAAGTTGAATAAGAAATAAAATTGATTGAGCACATAAAACGTGACAGACAAAAGTTTCTTTTTGCTTTTGATGAAACACAAACAAGAGTTTCAAATGTCTGATTTTATTCCTGAAGTTTACATGACGAAGAAAAACAAAAAAACATGTAATCTGATATTGGCCAGGACAAAATATAGGAGAAGCCGAACAAGCAGGATGGGTTAGGTCTTGTTCTCAGATTTAGAAGTAGTTGGTGTAGAACTTCTTAATGAAGTCAGAGACTTTTTGAACCTTGGTCCCAACATCCTACACAAGTCCTTCGTTCCCCATCAAATACTTCCCAATGATATGATGACATTGTTTCACATGTTCCACAATGTTGTTCAGTTCTTCCATCCCCTTGAACATAAACATGTCTATTACCTACATTTCAATGAACAAAATAGAAGGAAAGTAAGTAGAGATAAAGGATAGTTACGCTCTGCTGATAAATGAAGACCCGAATGATGAGTACCCAAACGTCAAATGTTAGAATTGAGAGGTTGAATAACATATATCCTCCCAACTGCATGAAAAGAACAAACATCGCTTGAAAAAATGTTGAACCATGATGTTATATTCTGATTCAGTCTATCACACCTTAAAGAAGTGGTACTCAAGCAGGAACAGAATTCTGTTTGTGTTGTGAACTTGTTTGATACCCACTCACAGAAAGTACACAAACATCAAAAAGGATACACTTGGCATATGCTCACAAGCATTGCAAAAATACCAAGCATTACAAGAAGTTGAGTAAGATCTATTTTCTTAACACAAAATTCCACATATATCGAGGAGGAAACACAAGTTATGCGAATAAATGAAAGCAACAAGTTCTTTATCAGGACCACCAAAAACTGTAAAGGTAAAGAAAATCACTATAGCTGTCGACTTATCATTATTGTATCCTATGGATCATAAGAAAAAATATGATAATATACCCTAGACAGATCCAATGGAGTCTCACAAGTGACAAGCTATGAATGAAAATGAGCACAAGATGATTTATGACCCCTCCAACATTACTCGGTGCATAACCAAGCGTTCCAGCAATGACAAGCACGTCACCAGAAGAGGAGCCGACTCACCTGGAAGCGATTTCAATTAGTACTCGGACAAGTGACTAAACAATGTTTTTTAATTCATTGCAATTTTAATTATTAAAGCACTTGAAAATCATACCTACAGTTGGGCTACTTGCTCAGTGATAGGTTCTACAATGGTGCAAAACCAGCAACAGTATCTTGTACACAACTATCCTCTAATTTTCTCAACACATTCAAACATAGCACAAGACTTCCACCGTATACATGAAAATTCAGGAATATGTCCTGGGAACATAGTCTACTGTACGCCTTATACTTGCAGGATCATAATGGAATTTTAACCATACATTCAAAACAACATAAGGGACATGCTATAAAATTTTTTAGCTAAAAGTGACGGTTAGATTATGAGATATGACTGATATCATATGCTCTAAAATTGCCGAATTCAGGCAGACACAATTGTATGAAGTCCTCTATTTGAGGTACTTACCATGATCCATTTGTTTTGAAATTTTTACACATTACTCATAACAAAAATGGGTTCATCATATCCAAAAATGAGAGACAGGCATGCAGTATAAGTACTTCATTTAAACTCAACAACTCAGTCACATCCTACATGAATAGTTCTCTGTATTGTAACAATTTCCACTACCTCACCTAACCTGATCATCATGAAATTTAGAGCGTATCTCCATTACTTAACAAGTAACAAGATACTAAAATATCTTCAAAATCCAACGGTTGGATCTAAGGATATCAATAAAACAAGAACTGAGATTATATGACATACAAGGCATACGGGATTTTCAAGCAAGATTGATAATGTGATGACTTTCTACAATAAATTTACCAAGAACCTACCTGACATAATTAACTGGACTATACCTGCACCTAGATCATCTTTACAAATCAAATATGTGTAACACAGAACACTAAGCCATCCCAAAACAGTTGCTAGGATGTTTGACCTTTTAAAACAGATTTGGGAAAAAGCCCCAAATCCACATGAGGAACCCTAATAATCAATTCACACAAATTTAAGTTCATAAGCATGTAATTGACGTAAATTGGAGTTAAACCATGCTTACCCACACCATGAATTGAAGCTTAAACTCTTCAATTCCTAAAAACCCCCAAATTAGGAAGAACCCTAATTTTACTGTGATCAATGAAATTGAAAATTGAAGTGAAGTTAGAACAATATAACCTGATTTCAGCTTGAAACGAGAGTAAAATAGCAAACCCAATGGTTGATGTGAGCATGCAAGATCAAATTAAGCTTCCTTCCAAATTTCACCCGTAAACAGATTTGAGAAGCACAAGAAGAACAATCGAAGTAATCCAACGAAACTAGTTAGCAAAAGTTGATGAATTCCGTTCCAATTTGATTTCACTTACTCCAAATCCATGACTGCTACAGAATTCAGGTGAGGGAGAGAAGCGACAGCTCGCTCTTCAGTTTTTTGGTCGGAGAAAAAAATGAGGAAGAAGATCCTCCCGACGAGAGAGATTCACGTGAGATAGACCGTTTGATCGAAATCTATCGACAATGGATATCTAGTTCTATCTAGTTACATCCTACATCCGTCCATTTTATAACACGGTTATATTTGGTTATAACTTATAACACCTTTTTTTTTTGGTTTTTTTTGTCTAAATATTATATATATTTTAATTAGTAAAATATTTGTATATTTTAATATCGAGGAATTTGTATTTACGGAAGGAAAAATAAATTGTGTAACCTAAGAAATAACCTAGAAACAAAAAATGAATTCGATAATTATCGTTGACTTTCCACTAGACAAAGTTTTGAAGTATGATGATCGTAGATTATAGATTCCGGTCGAGATTCTTAATTTGGATAAGAGGTCAGTAAGGATAAAATGACGAACATCGGCAGGTTTAGGGTTCCGGGGAAGATTTCGATTTAGATGAAGAGGTTATTAAGGATAATATGATGAATTCGATAATATGATAACATCAAGGATAATATAACAAAATGAATAAGTTTGATTGAGATTGAATAAAATTCAATAAATCTAAGTGAAATCAAGTGAAATTGATGAAAAATTGATATAATTTGAGTAAGATCGATCAAAATTGAGTGTATTCAAGTCGGCTCGATAAAAAATTGAGTGAATTTTTAGTGAGATTGATGAAATCATAGTTTCATATCGTTAGATTTGTTAGATCGATAACAAAATGAATAATATTGATTGAGATTGAATAAAATTCAATAAATCTAAGTGAAATCGAGTGAAATTGATGAAAAATTGATATAATTTGAGTAAGATCGATCAAAATTGAGTGTATTCAAGTCGGCTCGATAAAAATATGAGTGAATTTTAGTGAGATTGATGAAATCATAGTTTCATATCGTTAGATTTGTTAGATCGATAATAAAATGAATAATATTGATTGAGATTGAATAAAATTCAATAAATCTAAGTGAAATCGAGTGAAACTGATGAAAAATTGATATAATTTGAGTAAGATCGATCAAAATTGAGTGTATTCAAGTCGGTTCGATAAAAAATTGAGTAAATTTACTGAGATTGATGAAATCATAGTTTCATATCGTTAGATTTGTTAGATCGATAACAAAATGAATAAGATTGATTGAGATTGAATAAAATTCGATAAATCAAAGTGAAATCGAGTGAAATTGATGAAAAATTGATATAATTTGAGTAAGATCGAGTGAAATTTGAGAGAAATTTAACAATCCTAAATGTACGTGTATTTGTCATATTGTGCTTGATGACTAGTCGATTGAGTATGAGTTTTCAAGGACATCCTAAATATACCAGTTGTTCATATTATTCTTAATGACCTAGTCGATTGAGTGAGAATCTTTTATGGAACCCTAAATGGACTATTGTTTCATACTTTTCTTAATGACCTAGTCGATTGAGTCAAAATCTTAATCGAAACCCTAAATGTACTTATGTTAGTTATATTCAACTTAATGACCTAGTACATTGATCTAAGTTTATATTCATCAACCTTTTTAGTTAATATCATTGTATGTAATTTAGGACCGACCTAAGTTTATATTCCTCAACTCTTATCCGAAGAAGTTAGGATTTTTCTTTTGGAATCTTAAATTTTTTCCTGCTTTAGTTTCATAATTTAGGACCGACCCCTGGGTCGGAATCTTCATCGGTGTCCTAAACTTATTGATGTTCGCCTTATTATCCGTAGTAACCTCTTCCTATGAGTGAGAATCTTCACCAGTACCCTCAACCCATTGTTGTTCGGCATATTATCCTTCATAACCTCTTTCCCTAAGTCGGAATCATCATCGGTGCCCTGAACCCATTCTTGATCGTATTATATTCCTCATAGTGTTTCTTCCCCTGAGTCGGAATCTTAATCGGTGCCCTAAACTTATCGATGTTTGCCTTATTATCCTTAGTAACCTCTTCCCATAAGTCGTTAAACTTATCGGACAAGCAAAATGGGATGTCTCATGTGTGCAAAAACTTAAGAGTGGCAACATTGACCCTATACTCTTCCTCATCATGCTCTGCGTCACAATTCCTTTCAATTGGGATGATCATATTTTTAATATCAAATAAGAAAACAATATTTTTTGTTATTAGGTAAAGCTTAACTTAATTTATACAAGAAATTGAACAACATCCCAATTCCTTTCCCAATTCATTAAATCATAACACTAAAATAAATGACAAACTAAGAACCTTAATTATAAAAAAACCCAAATATTTTGGATGAATCCTAATTTCCAAAATCCGTTACGTTTTGCTTTCGACATCCGAAATCCGTTATCCACCTTGTAACTAACACACAATGGTAACTAACACACTTTAGTAACTAACGCACAATCCGTATGAGCATCCAACTTCCAATCTGGACCATCAAATTTTTTCCATGATCCGTATGAGGTGGCTTATCCACCGTTAATATTTTTGTTTTCAAAACCCTAAGAAAAAATTTCTCTTCATTTTCGTCATTAGCTTTTCTCTCTCTTTGTCTCTCCAATTTGAGCTGCCTTAGGAGAAAAACTAGATAGGGTTCCATCAACTGCACCATCACCGCCGAATCTGGATTTTCAACACCATCACGACGATTACAAACTTAGTAAGGTCTTTCAAAACCCTAGCCAGTGATTGCTTTTCCCTATTATAGTTCACAATTAAATCTTCGAAACCCTTTTCTATAGATCAATTTTATTCTTCCATTCTTGTTGTTGAACACATCAGGTGATGTTAGGTGTTACAATTTTTGTTTAATAATTTTTTTTAAGTTAGGATTTTAATTTTTTTTTTTACTTGTTGTTGTTGTAGCATTAGCATTAGCAGAAGACCTTCGGATTTCTCAAAGATCTACGGGTAAAACATTCTCCATCACTTTATCTGATTTGATTCAAAAAAAAATTTTAGGTCAAATATTTTTATGGGTTTTCTCTATTTTTTGTGGATATGAGGTTATGTCTAGCTGCTAATTAGTCCAAGGTGGTTGATGTTATAAATGGGATTTTCACTAAGCTTTTTTGAATAGGTTACAAGTTCAAGCTAGATTTTCTTCTCAACCAATATTAAGGTTGATTGTTGCTCCTTCCCAGTGACCTCTAAAGAGATTTCTTTTAGTAAGATTTCTTTTGGGTTCATATCAGAATCGTTGATTCATGGTGATTAGCTGTAATATTTGGTTGATATATGTTGTCGACTTAAAAGGGGTAGTTGTAGTTACTATTGGTAATAGGGCAGTTGTAGTTATTAGTTAAGGCTTGCATACTCTCTTTGTTCGTCTAGATGACGTAGTTCACCTCTTGTAAGGATTTTTAGGCTCCCAAGCGGGCTGCTCTTCTTTAACAAGGTGCACTCACTTTGGTCCATCTCTATGGATGCCATATCTAGAGAAAACCTCTGTTGGGATGCATAATCTATGTGGTCATGTTTTTAAATTCAAATTATGTTATTGTAGGAGTAACAAGCCTATTAGCAGAGATAATTTAGGCCTTGCCAGTAACGTCATTTAAGTTTTTCCGTCAGACTTGTTTAAAATGCTACACTCATTTTGCAGTTAAAAGACGAAAAAAAAGTTATTGATGTTATTTCCCATGAACTGGGTCACTGGAAACTTAATCATACTACGTATTCATTTGTTGCTGACCAGGTATATGATTGTGTGCAGGCAGTAAAGAAAGGAGACACCATTTTTCTTGGGTAAACTTGTTTACAGGAAGTGAAACTACATCAGTTTGGCTTGAGGTAAGGCACTGAATTATGAGATTTCGATGAGTTCTTTGGGTATTCCCCAATGGTATCTTATGAATCTTGATATTTGACTGCAGTTATCTGAGGTGAAAGAGGTAGATGTGGTTTGCACAGTGAAGAATGCTGCAGTACTATCTGGATCATTATTCACTTTGCATGTCTGTCAAATTCATATCGACCTCCCTACCCTAACAGAGAAAAATAAAGAAGTGTTCATTAGCAAGTGGCCGGATATCTCTCTTTTTCATGTGTTTCACTGCGTGACAATGTCCAACTAATTGCAGAAGTATCTGTTAGAATCTCTTCATAGTGAAGTGGTTGTTAAAGTTAATTGCGTCATTGCTCGTATTGAACAGAGGGATTATACACTTCTTAATAGTTATAAAAGACTCATGTTTTTTTACGTTTTTGTGCTCTTTTGCTTATGATGGATTTTTCTTTTTTTTTTAGGTTATTAGCACCTGGGGTGTTCGAAATGAGATTGACTTTCTCTCCCTATCTTATACCCGGCATGCAGAGGATGTTCACCAAGTAAGAACTCTAACTAATTGATTTTTTTTGTTATTGATGCGATACAACATGGTCCATCTGTCTCTAATTGTGGTGGACACTTCAGGTTTTAACCCATTCAAAATTTGATCTATTGTGACTATCTAATGTGTTTGTCTTCTTTTACTGTAGGCTGGCGAGTTCCTGTCTACCCTGGGTCAACTTAGTCAGACTCAGATTTTCGCAAAGATTGAGAACATAGAAGTGAGTTGCGCAGGAATTTGAAATTCTTAAAAATCCATTAGTACTTGGGTTTGTGTATATAGAACTCAAGTTTATCATTTTTTCTAGAAATGGACTAAGATCTCGAATGAGTACTCTACTGATCTCAAAATTAGAGCTAAAAAGTGATAGAAAATCGCATCAGTATGAATCTCGAAGTATTTTTCAGCTGATGGGTGCTTCAAAGTTGAATTAGTGTTGTTCAACTTCTGTTTTAATTTGTAAGCTGAATTAGTGTTGTTCAACTTCTGTTTTAATTTGTTTTAGAATTGTAGAGATAGTAATTATTTATAAGAGATGTAAATTGAATTTTGTGACATAATGAAATTTAATTCAGTTTTTAATTTGGTTCATAATTTATTCAGTATTACTTTTATTTTAAAAATCGGAATCGGTGACTATAACAAAAGAGCATAATCCGTTTAACAAGCATACAAATTTATAGCTTAAAACTTTAAGCAAGCAACTTTAAAAATTCAAGCATAAAAATTTGACATCTTAAAAACTTTAAGCAACTAATTTTAGGCCGGTTTAAAAAGTTAAGCAACTAACCTCATTGCTTTTAACGAGAAAAATAGTTTACTCGCTTAAAACCTTAGCCAAGCTACTTCAGGTTAAGTTGTTCTATGTATCTAGCAACCAGGTAGTTTAATAGCTTAAAACCTTAAGCAATCAACTTTAGGCCAATTAAAATAACAAATTGCTTTTAGCGAGTCAGATTATCTGATCGCTTAAAACTTTAACCAAGTAATTTCAGAACCAGTTGTTCCATGTATCTATCATCTATTATTTTACTTGCTATAAAATGATTGGTCTATCTGAAGCGATGGTAATTTAGTTGCTATATTGGTTGTTATATATGTTAAGCAATCAAAAATTTAGTCGTTCCTTGGTATTTGACTAGATCTTAAGCAATGAGGAGTGTACTCGCTTTAAGTAAGTTGGTTGATTACTAGAGCGACTGCCTGGCCGCTCAAGACTTTGAGATACATGGCTTTGGGCAACCAACGGAGCGAGTGCCACTTTTAGTCACTATAACGGTTATAGCGACTTAAAAGAGACTTTAAGCGACTTAAAATGGCCAGTCGTTTAAACCCGTTTTTCTTGTAGATATATATATATAAGCCAATCTTCTTGTGATGTTAGAACTTCCCTGTATGTCCCCATCTCCCTCAAAGCGATTGTAAAGTTGGTGATACCAGGGCCTAATAGAAAATAAAGTTATCAGTATGAGTAGCGCATTTATCAGTTACGGGTGATACTAAATTGTATGCCCTCCACCAACAAGGGCACTAGCAAAAGCAATGTCTTCATCATAACCCTCCCCAAGCCCTTCTCTGGAAATAAAAGAAATGTAAAGTACGAAATCCTTCTAATGTATTGAAATAATCAGAACTACCAATTTTCTGCTATGAGTTATATAGATTACACCATACCGGTAGACTCTTAACAGAGTCTGACATAATTGACACTTGTGTGGTCATGCGTGACACACCTAGTCTTATGTTTTTGTTTTGTTTTCCATTCTTTTGGCCAAGGAGTCAATGGGTACACAAAAATGATACGACAAAAGAAAGTTTTGCATATGAAAACTTGTTTAGGACAACATCTCTTCATTATGTGGCAAGTTCAACATGAAAGCACATCCATTACAAGTACTGTAAAATCTATGAGACATATTTTATGAGGGGTCCTATGGGCTTATGGCCAATATCATCAAGCCTTCAAATGCAAGTAAACAATTTTAACAGGTTATAAACTCGGGACTGAGCGACAAGGGACAACCTCACAAAAAAATCATAAATTTTTTAAAAAGTCAATTGATAGACATACTTTTGTGTCTGATTTGTCCTTAATTATCTATGTTGTTAACGCTCGATTGATATTTATTGTGTGATTTTATGTGTTTGTAGGTCTTTTTGGAAAATAAATATTTGTGGAAAAAATCGCTCAAAAAGTGATAAAAGAACCCGAGAAAAATTAATAAAGGCACCCATAAAATTTACTAAAAGCACCCAGAGAAAATGATAAAGGCGCCCAGCTGTTGGATAGGGGTACCCTTTCCCTTTCGTTTGAAAATGAAAAAATGACGGAAATTTTTCTTCTTTACGTGAAGAGTACCCTGATTTGTTGGGTACCGATTTTTATGGGAGTTTGAAACAAGATTTTGTCAACATATATAAAGAGACTATCAACACACGTTAATCGGAGTGTTTCACGCCGGAAAAATTGGTTGGAAGTCTCTCTATGGACATAAATAGGTTTACTCTCTGATTTCGGATTTGGAGGAATTAGAGTTTGATTTGGATTGGATTTTTAGTCCTTATCGAATCAGGATAAGGTATTAGGTTTACAGAACTTATAAAAGCAAAGAGAGATCGAAGAAAAGAGGGTGGAGAGGCTCGGCCGGAAAATCCAGGGAACGAATTCTTTTAGAGATATCTTGATCTTGTTGGGTATAAAAAGGGTTGTTTGAGTCATAAAAGAGGATATGGAAGTTGGGTCGAGCTCAGAAGGCCAACATAGCTAAGAAAAATCATTCTAGAAGAAAACTGTTTCTGGTGCTGCTGAAGATGTGAAGAAGAGGGAATAGGCGACGGTTGCTTCAACCCATCTATAACGGATATCTTCGTCTTTGCAACATTGATCTTCAGCTGCAACGGTTTCTTCAACCCATCTGCAACGTTTATCTTCAGCTAAAAACACTTTTCTTCTGTAATAGTGAAAACAGTGGTTTGCAACGCTATTACACCGTTGCAAACTATCTGTGTTATTATTTTTTCATCTTTCAAACACTTTTTGAGTTACGTAACAATCTTTTGAGGGTGTTTTGAGCATGATGAGATAAACCCAACCACTGGGACAATGGAGGAAGCCATATTCCATGAATGAATGGTAACTATTTTTGATTCTTAATGACTTTTACATTGATTTTTAATTGATCTATGATTTTTCTTAATTAGTTGTGATTTTGTTTAATGGTGTATGCCGGTACTTAAGAGATTTGATGCGCCATGCTTACGATTTACAGTTAATGTTTTAGAAATCTACTTTTGGCAAAGAAACATAGTCAATAAAGAAGTTATAATTGTTAAAGAATAATTGTAGAAATCAATAAGAAGTAATTTTGGTGGAATCCTGAGTTCCTGTTTCTCCCAATTTTGTTGCAAAATTTTACTGTTTTCTATTTTTAATTAGTTTTTAAATCTTAAAACAATCTTCACAAGTTCGAGAGTTTGAACCATATTTTTACCACTATTTCTAAAACGATCAAATTTTTGGCGCCAGCGACGTGGACTTATTTTTAGATATTTTTTTTAGTTTTTTTTTTAGTTTAGTTAGTTTAATTAGATTGATATTTTTATTTTTATTTGTTCTATTTTACGTTTTTGGGTATTTTTCTTTTTATTACATGTTTTGGATCAAAAAGAAATTGGAGCCAGATTAAATTGATTGATTAAAGACTTTGAGTCAAAGATAAATCGAAAAGAACGGAAATAGAAGACAAATTTATTTTATTTTTTCAGTTAATCTTAATTTTATTTAATTTTTAGGGTTTTATTTATTTTTGTTTTTAGAAAATTGTATTAAGAAATCTTCTATTATTTTTGTAATTTTTCTTTTATTTTTGGACTTTAGACTTTTGAACTTTAAACTTTATTATTTTTAAACCCTACAGAAGGGTAATTAAATAAAAACTGCACAGAGAAGGACAACAATTACGATATTGTCTCTGCCCCTTGGGTTCGTACACTGACATAGGAGTCGGTGGCCTGAGTCGACTTCAACAGTTCATCGCCCGTCTGGAACGGGAGGTAAGGATCTAACCACCCAAGAATCACTTGTTAGTGGGTTTTCTGGACGCCTTTGTAATGCATATATGCTGAGGACCTGAATACGGATTTACTTTTCTAGTAAAAGGCAAGGAATGGCCATATAAAATAAGGACTCGGATTTCATCACCGTTTCCTTCTTACCAGCTTTAGGAACATGTTACCAAACGCGAACCAAAGCTTAAATTTTTTATACTAGAAAGAGACCGATAGGATAACGAGCTTATAAGGAAATCATTCAAAAGGACTGTATTGGTTACTCTGTTAGCCTAACTCAAAGTTCAGGAAGATTATTTTATGTAGATTTGAGCCGCCTTGTAACCCAAGGAAACGTTGTCAAAGAGGCAGGATTATCAAAGTTCCTTAGAGCTTACCCTGTTTCTGTTCGACTTAATTTAATTCGGATCGTTCTAAGAGATTTGCTAAAACTGTAACTAGTTGCCTTTCAGAAGAATAGAAGCTGGTCTAGAAATAATCTAAGTGGAGCCATCATGCTTTTTTTTTGCTAGATTCAGTAGGTTTGATTTGGTTGAGTCGGCCTTGTTTGTGTTTGTTTAGAACCCCTTCCAGATAGGATTTATTTTTAGAGTTTTATTAGGAAAATTTTTGTTGAGTCGGCCTTGTTTGTGGGTTTACTGTATTCTTTCGTATGCATACATGTTGAGGAATTTAATACGGACTTATTTTTCTAGTAAAGGAAAAGAACTGGCCATACAAGATAAGGACTCGGATTTCATCACCGTTTCCTTCTTGCCAGCTTTAGGAACACGTTACCAAACGCGAACCTAAACCTTAAAATTTTGACTAGAAAAAGACCGATAGGGTAACGAGCTTATAGGAAACTTATTCAAAAGGACTGTATTGGTTATTTTGTTAGCAGAACTCGAAGTTCAAGAAGATTATTTTAAGTTGATTAGAGCCGCCTTGTAACCCAGGGAAAAGTGCCAAAGAGACAAGGTTATCAAAGCTCCTTAGAGCTTATCCTGTTTCTCTTCGACTTGATCTAATTCTGATCGTTCTAAGAGGTTTGCTAAAATTGTAACTAGTTGCTTTTCGAAGGAATAAAAGCTGGTATAGAAACAATCTAAGTGGAGCCATCATGCTTTTTGTTTGCTAGACTCAAATAGGTTTGATTTGGTTGAGTCGGCCTTGTTTGTGAATGCTTAGAACCCCCTTCATGTTAGTATTTATTTTCTTAGATTTTTTTAATATATTATGAAGTTTTTAGAAAATGTCGAACTGGTATTATGAGGACCAATACAATGAATATCCGACTGGATTTAAAAATAGACATTGTCCGTACTATCAACATGGTGTGGATAGTAGTCGGGACCACCACCAACCTTTTGGAGGTTATTGCTCATACCAAGGTGATCCCAATCACTATTTGTACATACACACGTCATATGAACATGAAAATGAGCAAAATTCGAGTTCTTTGTCTTGGAGGGATGCCCTAAAGAAGACGCAATCTAGTACTCCCTATGATGACCCAAATCCTTCCCTAGAAGAATCACATGAGCAGTTGCGATCAAGTACTCCTTTTTCTCTAGAGAATTCCCTTAAGAAGTTGACTGAGAATACAAATAGGTTCGTGTTAAGTATGGTGGGGGGGGGGGGCGGGGTAATTAGTAGTACAACTCTTTCTCTAGAAGAATTCCTCAAGTAGTTAACTGAGAATATAAATAGGTTTGCATTAAGTGTGAATGAAAGTTTTGCAAAGAATAATATTGCTCAAAATGATCTTAATTGCCAATATAGTGCTACCCTTGATAATTATTCACCTAGTCAAGAGGACGAGGATAGAATTGTGACACTAATTATTTAGACGAGGTTCAAACATCTTCATATTATTATGATGATAAGGATAATATTGATGAAGAACTTGAAATATACAGGCAGCGTGATCAAGAAATTATCACTCTAATTGTGCTTCATGATGATAGTGTTATTTTTAGTTCGAATCCAAATAATTTTAATGATTATTCACCTATTCAAAAGGAAGAGGTCTGACTAGAGATACCATTGTTTTAGACGATGTAGAATTTTCTTGTTTTAAAGCCGGTAATGGTTTAGAGGAACAGGTTTATCCTGAGAATATTGCTTTAGAGTCCATCCATTTAAAATCAATAGTCTTAGATAACAAAGAAAGACTCGTAGAGATTTTAAATATGAGTGAGGATGTACCACCTTATTATAACCTAGAAGAAGCAATTGACCATTTTCAAGAATCTAACGATTTGAAAATTAGGAAAATTGCGACTAGTCTATCTAAAGATACTGAAAACTCTAAGTTTTGGGGTGACTATCATTCTTCTTGTACTTTACCTTTGACTCTTAGAAAGATCCCTAACTTGGGACTTGACATATGCACCTACAATTTTACAAGATCATCTTCAAACTAGATTTCCTGAGTCTGGTGATATCCAAAAAGAAGTTCATTTGTTAGAAACCCATCTTATGGGCGATGTGGTTCACCTTGGAAATAATACCAAGATTGACTTTGTTTTCCCACCAAAACATTTTCTTCCATATATGGGAACGTATGAATTTCAAATGTGTCAGTTATTAAGTTTTGATAATAAGCCTAATTACTTTAGGGAATTAGAATCGACACATTTGCTCAAGAATGACCACCATTTTCATAGTAGTCAACTGTGTGAGTCCAATCTTTAACTTTGAGGATCCACAATTATTTAAGTTATTATTATGTGCTTCAAATTTATTAGTTGAGTTATTTAAGACTCTACACTCTGATTCTATGGATCTTTCCAATAAGGAAATCCATCCCATAAAAATATTTTATCTAGACCCTTTTATAGAGTCTGAACCTGAATCACAACTAGATGTAGTTGTCTTAAGCAGAAAACTAAATAAGGGTGTGCTTGGTTTGTTCATTTTCTTGGCCTATTGTAGTTTCCTTTTATTTAGAATAACACCATTTGATATAGATAACACACAATTGTTCCGGCTATTGCTATATTATTTTATAAGGTGACTAATTCTTTCTTAGTCTGGATGAAGACTTTAAACTTAGCACTTCTTGGGAGGTAACCCATGCTCATGCGACATAGTAATATCTTTCCTTAACTCTTTTCCTTTGATTGGTAACAGTTTCTCCTTGTCCATGTATTTAATCATTCATCTTTAGAATATTGAGGACAATGTTAGATTTGAATTTGGGGGTAAGGGAGAAACATTTTAAGTTGAAATATGAAACTCCAAATTCTAGAAACTTGTGAACAACTCAGGATGACACTAACCATTCTAGGTAGATGGAAACTTAGCTCTTTTTCAATAGGAATTGGTGCGCCCAGTTAAATGGTCTATTCATAAATGAACAAAATTCAGGTGTTAGAAATAACATGATAGTCGTCACCATATCTCAGAGTTTATCTCAACCATATCACCTTTTGTTTTTATTTTTGCAATTTTATGTTTCTCTAAGTGATTTGGTGGAGTACCGGTATCGAATTGTTATCACCGCCAGGATGAAGTAGAGTGTTTGAGATCAAGCCCCATTATTGTGTTTACCTAGACCATTCTTCAAAAATAAAAATAAAATAAAAAATAAATCGAGAATTGACACTTTGATAGCAACATGCGTGTGTTCTCCCTGTCTCTGTCGTCTAAGCAAGCATGGAACGCAGGATCCATGAGAACTATCATGAAAGATGCTTATAAGGAGCATGCACTTGGATTCAAATTGATCCAATCATGTTGTCAGTAAAGTTAATAATATAAAGAATTGTTTTGTTTTCAATAAATCGACCGCTAGGGCCCTTGTATATACCAGCTGAGTCGATATTAGTATAAGGATTAAGAACAGTGGGAGCGTATTTCAATTCTTTAGGATTCATCCTGGCACTGACCTTCAGACAGATATGGGAAACACCGTTCACCTTAGTCAATATGCTCAAACTTCATTTTATCTGTATCCATCTTCTAAACCTATTCATATGATTGAACTTTGATAAATTCTGAGTATCGTGGTTGAACGACTATCTAATTATAGTTTTGAATTCTTGTATAAATTTTAGTACGCTGAGTACAAACTCGTGTACAACAATTGGACTCATATAGGGTAATGATTCCCATAGCCGGAGAATTTAGTATGCCAACTAAATAGCTTGTTAGTGTTTACCCTCAATCGTTTACAGGTAGTTAGGGTTTGAAGTTAGGTTTTGTGGGTATACCTCTTGTAAACCCTCACGGGACTAAAACTTGTCCGATAGGGACACCTATGCGTTTAAAGGCTTGTTGCACACGCTAAGTGCAATCGCGATGCCTGCGAAAGTGAGTGAGGATTTTTATTTTATTTTTAGATTAAATTTTCTCGAGGACTAGCAAATAATAAGTTTGGGGATATTTGATAGACACATCTTTTGTGTGTGATTTCTCCTCAATCATCTATATTGTTAATGCTCGATTGGTACTTATTGTGTGATTTTATGTGTTTGTAGATCTTTTTGGGAATATATTTGTGGAAAAAATCGGCTCAAAGTGATAAAAACACCCCGAGAAAAATTGATAAGGCACTTATAAAAATTACTAAAGGCACCCATAGAAAATGATAAAGGCGCCCAACTGTTGGATAGGGGCACCCTTTCCCTTTCGTTTGAAAATGAAAAAATGACGGAAATTTTTCTTCTTTACGTGAAGAGTACCCTGATTTGTTGGGTACCGATTTTTATGGAAGTTTGAAAGAAGATTTCGTCAACATATATAAAGAGACTATCAACACACGTTAATTAGAGTGTTTCACTCCGGAAAAATTGGTTGGAAGTCTCTCTACGGACATAAATAGGTTTACTCTCTGATTTCGGATTTGGAGGAATTAGAGTTTGATTTGGATTGGATTTTTAGTCCTTATCGAATCAGGATAAGGTATTAGGTTTACAAAACTTATAAAAGCAAAGAGAGATCGAAGAAAAGAGGGGGGAAAGGCTCGGCCAACATAGCGAAGAACAATCATTCCAGAACAAAATTGTTTATGTTGCTGCCGAAGACGTGAAAAACAGGGAATGGGCGACGGTTGCTTCAACCCATCTGCATGTGATATCTTTGTCTTTGCAACATTTATCTTCAGCTGTAATGGTTTCTTCAACCCATCTGCAACAGATATATTAGCATCTGCAACGTTTATCTTCAGCTGAAAACACTTTTCTTCTGTAACAGTGAAAACAGTGGTTTGCAGCGCTGTTACACCGTTGCGAACTATCTGTGTTATTATTTTTTCATCTTTCAAACACTTTTTGAGCTATGTAACAATCTTTTGAGGGTGTTTTGAGCATGATGAGCTAAACCCAACCACTGGGACAATGGAGGAAGTCATATTTCATGAATATGGTAACTATTGTTGATTGTTAATGACTTTTTCATTGATTTATGATTTTTCTTAATTAGTTGTGACTTTATTTGATGGTGTATGTTGGGACTTAAGAGCTTTTGATGCGTTCTGCTTATGATTTACAGTAAATGTTTTAGAAATCTACTTTTGGCAAAGAAACATAATCAATAAAAAAGCTATAATTGTTAAAGAATCATTGTAGAAATCAATCAGAAATGATTTTGGTAGAATCATAAGTCCTAATTTTATTACAAACTTTTATTATTATTTATTTTTAATTAGTTTTTAAATCTTAAAACAGTCTTCACAAGTTTAAAAGTAAAATGTTTTTACCATTATTTCTAAAACGAATAGTCAATCAAATTAGTAACAACCAAATATACATTTTTGACAATGTTAATAAAGTGTTAATTATAAAAAGGAACATGGGGGAGACAGCAGATTTCTGAATACAACCAAGTAACACAACATCACAAGCACTCAAAACTGGAAGAAAAAAAGAGAGGAAAATTTCTGAATGAGACGCACACAAACAAGTACACATTAGTATTCTTACATCACTACCACCTAATATGATTCCTTCCCTCCCTCTGATTATGTAAGACTTCATTTCATGAGGTTGTTTACTCTTGGTTTTCTCAGAAAACAGAGACAGAATTTAAAAATCCTTCATTGCGAAACAGAAGCTCAGAATTCCGTCACAAATTGTTCAAATGCATAATGATGATGATGAATATACGATCAATCCTCATCAAAATCCCAAATCTAATTCAACCCTAGACAATCAATGAATCTTCATGATCAAAACCTTGAAAACCTCAGAAACCACACACCAAAATCTCTCACTTAGTAAAATCTTTTCAATTAGACTGATAAATTAACTAAACAAATGATAGAAAGATATTAACACCATTTCACACCTTTAGAGACGACAAATGATAATAACAACAACGATTAATAATAAATTTATTTGGTTAACTTACAATCTCAAGTACCCTTCCAATAATAATTATGAAATCCAGTATCCAATTCAATATTTAGTACATAACCCTTCCAACGCACCTTGAGACTAACAATTTCCTCGCTCGGTTATATAGTATTTCAATTCTTCTTTCAGTGAGTTGGTGATACATTTCACCCTATATTGTGTACCAGAGTGTTAAACGCTTCGGTAAGGTTAATGTATCAGGCTGTCTTGTTTGAGTAGGCCTTAAACATCTCCAATCCCCATGAATAAATCGTACAGGATACTTAAGGTCCCATTCCCATTGCCAGAAACGTTCTGCGTTTTTGAGCATCTTTGTTGGGACCTTGGTAAATGACGTGGGCATTAACCCATTCTCGATAAAGCCCATCGTGGAGTGTCACGTTACTGTAAATCTTCAAAATAAACAACAAACACAAAATTAATAAATGACAAAAAAAGAATATTCCTTATGAGAATAATAAAACAAGATTATGAACGTACATGTGAACACTCAATGTGATTATTAAAAATCTGGTATTTTTGGATCACAACCAATAAAATATGAAAACATATATAAATTTTATATCTTATCATAAGATCTACTTATAATAACACTTTGAAGATGATAATCAATCAGAACAAGAAATAAATTGATTTAAGTATTTAACGTGGTTCAACAATTAAATTGTCTACATCCACGGGTAATAAAGATTTGTATCACTTTTATTATTCATCATCGTAAGTTACAGAAAAAACGATATGCTATAGAATCATAATCATGTTAATCAAACTACAATTTAACTAAAAATTTACACAAGTCTCATGCCTAAACTCTTTTGTTCTGATCCTATACCTTATGTCCAATTTTTCTCTAGATTTTTCAATCCCTTTTCCTGTTTATGAGCTTGTATTTATATCCAATTTGATGGGTCCCTTCAATTTATCTTTCCACTTATTTATTCTTATCCATCCTTGGAGCGAAATGTAGTCCCGCAACACTTTTTTATACTTTCCACAAGACTTGATCATGCTTCCCGCAAATATTAGCATGCGTACTGCTTGTTTCCCTTAGTTTCTCACTTGTTATCCCGCAACTCTTCTGCAGTCTTGTATTTAAGTTATTGTTTTTTGATTTGGATGAACGGTGCAGTCTTATTAGAATCATAGCATGTCTGACACGTAGCTCATAAAAGTGATTTTTCATGCTTTAGTTCTTTTTGTTCCTCAACTTATAAAGTTGATACGTGTCTCTCATGCATCAATGCTTATCATTACTCGTGTCAGGCTTTCCCGCAACCTAGGTGTCAGTCAGGCAGCAAAGCTATCTATTTCGAGCATTTTTTTTGTTTTTCCACAACCCACGTGTCGATCATGCACTAACGCTGTCAGGTTCAAATCTTATCGAATTTTCAAATGTCAGTTCAGTACTTCTCAAAAGGTTTTGTTTCAGTGTTCTCGTCCCATCATAACTTCTCCAATAGTTTTTAGACACGCGTAGTTTAGAATTCATTCCCTCACACTCACTTTTAAGAAGATCAAGTCAACTAAGTACCATGAAACAAAAAGAAACACCTTAAACCTTTTTACTTATCAACAACACAGAGACAGACAAAGAGAGCCTAAAAAACCAAATGAAAATTTAACACATGTACTAACCTCAGATCTTAGGAACTTTTTTCTTGATGCCCTTTTTCTCCCCACCCAATCGTTGTCCCATAATCCGTGTTCCATTGAGGATCACATTTGTTGAAAACTGGATTATTACACAGCGACTCGGTGAACTGGGGCATACTTACTGAAAGCAGGAACTTGAGAATTACAGCCTGAAATATTGATAGCGAGGAAAAAAAATACTGGAGAAGAAGAAAAGATTTCATAGTGAAAGACAGGATGTGTGTTCTCATGCATTGTCTCAATGGTATTTATACTAAAGGCTCTCGAATTCTGCCAAAGGGAAAAGTTTCCTCCAAGCCCAAATTTGTAGTCCCCTTTGGCACAATTTCTTATTTTCGTATTGTGATCAAAGTTCCGAGGGGAGTTACAACAAAATTGAATGACAAAGCTATATACCCACGGCAATAATGCCGTCGGAAAGGAAATTTGCTGAACAAATTAAATTGTTGAAAGAGTATATGTTCATACCCCATTTAATAAAGTAGGAATTACTATTTGGTACTATTATTATGGGCTGCTTTAGTGGCAGGTAATCCATTAAAACCCAATTAATAAGAGGTCCTTTTTTTTATAAAAGTTAAAAGTTTGGACCCGAATCTTTATTCCAAGGTCCGACCAAGGTGAGTAACATATATTTTAAAATTCCCTAAATACCCTCTTATATATTATACTAATATTCTAGGGGTTTCCATTTTTTTTTAGTTTTTATCACTGACGACAGCTCTGGCGATCCATGGCGAATCTGTTTTCATATTTGATAGGATTGTGAATTGACACTTGCAGCTTCATTTGGTATAATTTGACAATGTGTATATACTGCATTGCTGAAAAATCAGAGTGTACACGCTACACTGTTAATAAATCAGTGTATAAACGTTGCACTCCGGAAAAATCACAGAGTATAAATGCTATATTCTGAAGTGAAGTTGTTTTTCTTACTAGGTTTCTTTAGAGACACACAACCAAGTTACTGCACACTTATCTTGCTTTAGGTTTGGCTAACTATTATTCTGCAGTAAGCATAGTCAAATAATCCGCTTGCAGTTTTTATACAGTTTCTGGTCATCTCAGTTGGTCACTCAGCAGGGGGATCAAATAGGACGTGCTTGTTGATCAGGCTGCAAAAAGTTATTCTTATAAGCAGAGATTGGTACACCTTATCAACATATATAGCTTCGTAAGACTCTTGATTAAGTTTCTTTTGCATAGAGGAATATTAAAAAGCAAAATGAGCGTTTTATCTTCTTGCTATTCCTTTTTGATCTTAGTACACTAATTATATAGGGGTTAGTTGTCAAACATGTTGTGCGTATCATTGGGTCTTTCTGGTTAAGGTGCAATAGGAATGGACATGATTTCATCGAGGCTAGATTTATGTTAGCAGATTAATAAATCGTATACCAATATTCTCAAATGGCTTTCTTAATTTCATTTCACCTTATTTATATATTATAGAGATTTTATTTTACCTTGTTTCTCTCAGGACATGGGTTTAATTCCTTATGCACCCTGGTAAGTTAGTTAAACAAACATGTAGGGCCCCAATGATCAAATCTAGGGCAACACAAAACCCTACGCTTTTATAAATATTACATGATCATTTTGCACTCCATACCTAACAAGTAAATTCAGGACTTATCAAATTGTTTGTAAGCCTTGTCGTTGTAATTAGATGCAAAATGCAAACAAAAACCATGAGAATATGTTCCTTTTTAATCTTAGACTGCACATTCATTGTTATTGTCAGTTACTAACCTTTGGAGAATTATCAAGGATCCTTGCTTGAAATATTAAAGAAATAAAGCATGTGTATTCTCTAGATTATAACTTGTTTAAAATTGAGTATAGTTAATATGTACTGACAGTTACGAAAGAAAGAATAACCTTCTTAGCATTATGCATAGATTTTAGATGAAATTAGTTGTCTTTTCAAATGCATTCCCTGTTACGATGCTTAAAATCAACTGAAAATATGAGTATATCCAATATGTACTGATAATTGTGAAATGAAGGATAACCTTCTTAGCATTATGCATAGGTTTTAGGTGAAATTAGTTGTCTTTTCGAATGCATTCTTTGTTATGATGCTTAAAATCCACTGAAAATATGAGTGTAGTCAATATGTACTTAGTTTTTTTAACACTGTAAAATTACTATTGAATTTTTTAACAGTGCAGAGTAACTTCACTGAGTTCTTTACTATCAGCTAATAGTAATATTTCAACTATATATTTTGGGTGCAGACTTGTTGGAGATGCCATGTTTTTTAAACTGTCCAATTTTCCCTATAGAGATCCCTATTCTAAAGTTTATGTTTCTCCCTTTATCGTATCGTAATTACCCAAAGGTGACCATTTTAGTTTTGGGGCCTGAGAATAACAAAATTTTAGTTTTGGATCTTTGAATGGGACTGTAGTAGATATATGTCTTTAAATGCGAACTGTGAGTTTTTTTAACAGTGCAGAACAACGCACCGAGTTCTTTATTACAACTAGTGTTATATAAACCTTGAGTAGGATGCATATATAGATTTTCATTAGTACCAGATATAGATGTTAATTTAGTCTCTCATCAACACCAGCTTGAAATGATTTTGCATTAAATATATGTTGAAAATTAGTGTGCTTGTCTTTCATTGGAGCTATTGAAATGTTGTTCAGCTGTTTTACTATATCCTTTTTTTTTCCTTTTTTTTTCTATCTAGTGTTTTTTGTGGAGCTTTAATGAGGTGTATGCTTGCAGGTGTACCCATCCTATTTGGTGGATGTTGAAAGGGATTAATTGTCCGTTAGTAAGTGGTATTCTAGGCTATTTGTCTCCCCTGATTTCACAGAGGTACGACCTATTTACGTTTTTGTCTGGCACACGATTGATAGTAAATTCTACTCATGGCGTTGAGACGAACCTCCATGTCTGTAGGCTGTCGTGAACTGGCCAAAAGAGAACCATAACAATTCTTTTTGAAATCATGTTAGTTACCTCTCTTTTGATCGCCCTCAAAAAAAAAATTACATATAGCTTTTCGTGGAAATTATATATTATGTCGACTGCCGAGTGTCCCAGCTTCGAGCATAACCTTGTTGAAGTAAAGAGTTTTTCTATGAAAAATAGGCATCGTTCCTGTCAGTTGCTCTCAGTCTGGGGAACCCACAACTGGCAAAGTGCATCTTTGATATACCATGAGTGAGTGCATTTTGATATATTATGAATAAGTCCATAGATTGATGGAAAGTATTCGCAGTAAGCTTTTGACATTTGACGTTTGTATATATTCTGGACATGGCATGCTGATGCTCTCATTTACTATACGCCGTTTGATTTTGTTTGTTAATTTAATATAAAATCATAGCGTATAAATGATGCAATCCAGAGAAAATTAGTGTATAAACGTTGCACTATGCTATTTTTTCAGTGTATAAATGTCGTCAGAATAATTAGTTATAAACGTTGTTAGTTTCTGGGTGATACAGGTACGTACTTTGTAATGTGTACATGGGAATGATGCTGTGATGGCAACTGGTAAATTTTTTTTTTTGATATACTATGAATGAGTTGGAGCTTGGATGATTTTATTGAAGTGACAGTTAGAAAACAAAGGGTGCGCCTCTTCATATTGGTTTGCGTTAAGGATGATACTGTTTTTATAAGAAATTTCAGTAAAAGGGCAGAAGGATTACTAGATAGCAAGAAAACTGTATAGCTGGATTTAGATCAAGTTGGAGACTGTCATATATTATCTTTCTAGAAGGGAACCTTATACATAAAATTGTATGGCTGGATTTAGATTTTTAATTTTGTTAACTTTATACAAAAGATATTCCTATAATGAGAGTAGATTTTTAGTTTTGTTATCTTCTTTTTTTGTACTACCATTTTTGCTTTGATAAAAAAAACACATGAAAACTTTAGATAGCTTATTAATTAGTTTCCTACTTAATCTGTTTAATAGCTTAAATGTACTGTGAAAAGTCATTGTACATGAAAAATGTGACTGTGCATTTTAACTATACTCATTTATTTTAAGAATGCATTTTAACTATCCTCAAGAATTCGAAGAGTCCTTTACTTGAGCTTACTTAATTATTATAAATTCTTTTACTAATGTCAGATGTTTTTCAGGCTGAGGTTCTCTTGATCATGTATGTATTGAGACCCTTTACTTGAGCTGCCTGTTTGGTGCAAATTGTATATTACAGGGAGTTTTATATTTTAATATCAAATGCAGATTGAATTAATATTACATGGAGGTTTTGGTTGTTCTACATGTTATGCTTGTTCGTTTCATTGCGCTAGGTTTCTTCCTTAAATGGAGAATTAAAATCCTAATCATGTGGTTATGGGGAATGCCAATTATTTGTGAACTTTGGTTTGCACTATCATTTCTATAGCAAGGTCTATGTAATAACTCTACTTTGTTTTGTAATTAAGCAGTGTAGCCTAACTGCACTCGATCATTTCAGTAAACTGGTTTATTGATTAGAATAAATTTGAAAAGAGGAAGTTACTGAGTCGAGATATGCTGTATCTCAAGACTTCCACCTATTCCTTTTTACCTATAATAAGAAGCACAATTTAATACAAGAATTTCCCCAACAAATATATAGTGGGACAGTTCAAATCTGAGTGACGAGGTAAACTGCAACAAATGATAAACAAAAACGATGTAGTCCGGAAAAATCAGTGCATAAAATATACTCTGGAAGACAACAATGCAGAAAACTGTTTACTTCGGAAAAACCATTGCACAGAAGCTGTACACTCCTGAAAAAACACAGTACAGAAACGATACACTTAAGGAAAAATCAGTGCAGAAGCGATGCACTGAGGAAAAACCAGTGCAGAAACGATGCACTCTGCGGTTCGTAGTCCTTAAGAACTTGACATTTAAGATGGTGACAAGATAATATAACCATTAATAACCTCTGCACTAAACATAGTCTGCAACTCTGGAATTCACTTTTTTATTAACGCCGTACATAGTTATTAGATAAATACTAACTACTAGAGGTTGTAAACCTCGAAATGATGGAGAGTTATCCTTCGCTGCCACATCTTTACTTTCCCTTCCTTCTGAAGATCCTTCAAGAAATCCTCGTTGTCAACCGATACCTACGAAAATGGGACGACTAAAATTTATCTATCAGCCATTTCTCTTTTCTGTTTTTCTCTTTATAGCATCTAAGATGGTCCACAATGGGACGACTAAAACACGGACTAAAGATCAAATTTAGTCTTTAGTCTGGAAATGGGAGGCGGAAAGGGACGACTAAATTTGGGGTTTAGTCCAGAAAATCCATTGTAGCAGACTAAATCTGGTCTTTTTTCTGGACTAAACTTGGTTTAGTCGAGCGGCGTCGTAGTGAACCGCCTGGCATCAAGCGGCTGTGTAGTGAACATAACGCTTAGAAACACGGGCGGTAACCAAGGACTACGCCTGATGGAGTGAGCGTCTAGGATCATGCCCACTAACAGGCAGGTAACCAAAGCCACACCCTATTGGAGCATAACGCTAGAATACCGCCCCATTGGAGCGTAGCTCTACCGTCCATATCTAAACGTCATGTTAAGACACCCCCCAATATGGAGCGTTCGCCTGGCTACTATCCATGATTTACAAAGTTTAAATGTTTAGTTAGTTTGGAGGGAAATAGTTTGTTAGTTCAAATGTTTAGTTAGTTAGTTCAAATGTTTAAATGTTTAGTTAGTCCGCCTAGTATGCTTAAGTAATGTTTAGTCAGTTCAAATGTTTAGTTAGTTCGGAGGGAAATGGTTTGTTTAAATTTGATGAGGCGGGATGCTAGCATTCCACTTCGAGGCGCTAGGACACCGCCCATCCCTTTCTTCTCACACGCTCCATTCGTACAATGGTTACTTGATCAGGCGTGATCACGGTACACCGTCCCATCAGACGATTTTTTAGTGCTCCGCCCGTCTCTTAGGCGTGGTCTTAGGGGACCGTCCACTACCAGGCGTTATCTTCCGTTTCCGCCCTACATCGAGCGTTCAGCTAGGAGTCCGCCTCGCGCAAGCGTTATGCTAGGATCACGCCCGTCTCAACAAGCGATACGCTAGGACACCGCCCAACACCAGGCGTTATTTTAGAACACCGCCCGACCATTTACCGTTGTTCTTGGGCCGGACCAAAGACTAAAAATTTTAGTCTTTGGTCTTTTGGGATACTCGTCCCGTTATGGACGCCCTAAGGGGACCACCTTTTTTAAGAGTAAATTAGGGAAAAACATGAAAAAAGAATTCAAATGATTGGTTTTCTAATTTCTTGTATAAAATTAAACAAGCCCATTTTTTAGAATCAGAGGAAGTATAATTTATAAGACGCTATTTGCAAAGAGGAAATGATAGTTCAACTGGAAAAAGTTGATTACAAAATAACCTACCTGTGCATATGCATTACTCTTGGTGTACTCAGTGACAACATTATTATAGGTTAATTCAACAACAATTTGTCTCCAACTTATCTGCATAATACAGAAGCTACTGAATATACATGGAACATATTCACCGTGCATGTAAAACGGTACAATGCTTCAGCAACATACCTCTACAGATTATAATGACAATAACTAGTTTTTAATCAGTATATAATAACTACACTCTTGAATTACAATGAAATTATTATAGATACAGGGTTAATTGAAAATCTAGGATATTGATTCAGTGCCTAGATTCAGAAATATGAAATAAACAACATAATTGTAGATCATAAGAGAATTAAACTAGGGTTTCTTATTAGTACAAAATTTATGCACTGTTAGATTATAATGTCTAATTTTGAGTAACCTAGTTTTTTTCTGTACAGGATTATCTACGTTGTTGGATCATAATGTCCAAAATCAAATGCATGTTATAAAAAATTAAAAATGAACTTCATTTTAACCCAAAATAGCTAGGTTTTTATCGGTACAGGGTATTTACATTGTACATTTCATGGGAATTAACCTATGTTTTTATCAGTATAGGATATCTATACTCTTGGATTGTAATGTATATGTCTAAATAACCTAGTTTTATTTGTATATGGTATCTGTACTGTTGGATCATGATGCAAAATCTAATGAAATAACTAGATCTTTATCGGTATATGGTATCATCAATGTGCAATTTAGAGGAAATAACCTATATTTTTATCAGTATTGGATATTTACACTCTTGGATTATAATATATAAGTTTAAATAACCTAGTTCTATTAGTATAGGATATCAACACTGTTATGAAAATGAAATAAATAACATCAATGCAAACCTAGTTTATAACCTACTTTTTAATATCAACACTCTTGAATTATAATGAATTTATTGTAAACACTATTGTTTATTGAAAATGTAGGTCATTAATTCTATACCTAAATTCAGAAATATGAATCAAACAACATAAATATAGATCATGAGATAAAGAAATTCCAATTTAGTATTAATTCAATTTTTGTTGCTACTTTTTTTTTTAGAGCAAGAGGTGTTTTGTTTTTTTTTCTTCTGTTCAAACTTCAAAATCGTCTTCTATTCTTCTTCTTCTTCCTTATTTTTTTTTCCTTTTTCATCCTGTTTCCACTATTTTTCTATAGATCTGTGTAGTTATCCCTTTGTTTAGTGGTGGTAGTAACTGAAATCTAGGTAATTGATTTAGTAGGGTATGAAAGTTTACTAGTGGTAAATGAAAATCTAGGGTTATTAGATCATCAATTCTAAGAGAGAGCTTTCTTTTATGATGATGATGATGATGATATGTTTTAATGGTGAAAGAGGAGGAAATTACTATGTCACTGTTGTTAAAAAACTGGTGGAGGTTTAATGGGTAAAGACTGGAGAGGAGGAGGTTAGATCATTATTTCTTAATTGATAATTGACGAACAACGTATTCAATCAAATGTTCAATGATGAATTACTGATAATGATCTAAATAATTATCTATTAGTTTTAGTTTCAGGTAGGGAGAGGATTCGAAGCTGGAGTTCATACTTTATAGAGAGAGTAGAGTGTCTGTCAAACAACCACAAAATTAAAATTCATCTCTTTTTTCCTTTTGAGTTTTGAGCATTGCTCTTTCAATCCCGTTGATTAATCTTTTTCGTCTAAGATTTCAAATCGAACAACAATATATCATAAAGAAAATAAAATTAATAAGAACTTTATGTTTTATTAAACATGTTTAAGGATTTTTCTCTGTAGCAAGATAGCAAAGGTTCTGTGAACTGAAAATTAGGAATAAAAAACAGTTAATGCAAATAATTATCCGTTGGGTATAAATAGGAGCATCCCCAAACTGGTTCATTGTTAAGACGACCACTAGGAATTTGTAGATCCGCTGCATCCAAGTCAAGGTCTTCATAACCACGTATAACTTCTGGTATAGAACGTTGACTTTTTTGACGACTAGCTAGCTATGTATAATTATCACGATTTTTTTAACATTCATGAGTGGATGATTTTAAAATAAATATATTAAATATTATATTTCTTTCTCTTTTAAAAAAATATTACTATCACTTTCTCATTTTAATCTATTCTATAAAAGTGTTACTATTAAAGAAGAAGAAGTATTATATAAACTTTAGGATCAGGCACCCCTCAACAAGCGAAAAGTCTTGATCCACTGGCATGATACCTTTTTCAAAAAAAAGTGATGTTATTGCTACTGCCGCCGGAGTAATATTCGTCTTTATCAGAGGCGCTCATGATTAAAGCCAGAGAAGGAAAAGGTTGAGAGAACGGTAGAATGTTTCAATAATAAGGGAGACTCGAGAGTGAGGCAAAGGGGCATGCAGTAATAAGAGAAAATTGAACCAGAAATTGAATGGTCATATATAACATGAAATGATGCCACGAAAGGATAACTTCTTTATCCATGCAAGGGGCCGCTTTGCGCTAAGAAAACATAAGGCGCTAGCTGAAGCTAAGGGAATAAAGATCGCACCAGTTGATGCTCATACAAGGGATGCCGGGATTAAAGAGGTTCCTGCTTATCCTAATAACAAGAATATCATATGGAACGACGGAGCAATAGCACGACGCCATCCGTATTAGGGGACTTGTGAAGATTCATAGATGAAGTTTTATCTGGTACATTACTGCTTGGGGACTAGCCCTAAGAAATAAGAAGCGGGGTACCTTATTTTGGAACATATGACTGCCGGATAGCATAAACCCCTAACTAAAAAATCAAGGGATTTAATATAAATATCCCAAATTATAAGAAATATATAATTGGAACCACTTGGAACTGGTTTCAATGGGTTAATTGAACTACAACAACCTGGTATGATAGAGGTTATACCGTAAACTTCATTGTATTGTACGTAGTGTCATATATTTTTCGACTACCTATAAGAATTTTGTACAAATGTTGATTTTCTTTAGTAATCAATAAGTAAGATGATTTATTTTATATTCAGTTAATGTATAAGTATATAGTGATATTGTCTATTACAATATTAATTTTTTATATTATATATTAAAATTTTGTTTTATACTTTTTTCGTCCCAAAAAAAAAATTATTATTATTTTTTATGGAATAGAGATAATATTTTCTGAAGTATTACACCATGTTCTCATATGTAAAATGAAAAGTCAATATAGTATTGTTCAAGTTGATATATTATTGGATTAATTCATATCGTTGTTGTTTGATATATGTGAGTATCAAAAAGTTGCTCTGACACGTGGCAGCAATATCAGTGGAGCACAAGATGTCTCGATCCGGGGATCGAACCAGGGATCCGGGGATCGAACTAAGGGATCGTACCGGGGATCGAACCAGGGATCCGGGGTCGAACCAAGGGATCGTACCGGGGATCGAACCAGGGATCCGGGGATCGAACCAAGGGAGATCGAACCAGGGATCCGGGGACCGAACCAGGGATCGTACCAGGGATCGAACCAGTCCCATAGGATAAGAAGACTAGTTCGACAAGTGGACGGATAGGGAGAAGCCACATGGAAATATCTGGGAGAGATTGGGTCGACACGTGGGACGATTAAAGGACGCCACGTATTGAGAGTTGGGTGACTCATCGACCCAAGTTGGGTGACTCATCGACCCAACTCCTCTTCGCATAAAAGAAAAGGAAGCAAGAAAGAGAAGGGGAGGTCTTCTTCTCGACCGGAAAATTCTGTAAACAGGGGAACTCCAATGGAGTTTTCATTTTTGGTAACAAGAAATTAATCAATAAAAACCCTCTCAACTTCACCACCCGTGGATGTAAGCCATTAAGGGCTGAACCACGTTAAATCTTTTGTGCAATTTCCTCTTTTCTTTTGTTAATTTGAGTGATGATTTTGGTTGTTTTGGGTTTGAGAATTTCTGCCCAAACAATTTGGCGCTAGAAACAGGGAGGAGTAATGGATTTATCCAACCTGCTACACAAAGATTTGAGAATTGAAGATTTAAGGATATTCAGAGTTCAATCGAAATTAGGGATTTGGGAATCAAGTTGAAGTTGACAGACAATCGGTAATGAAATTATGTTACTGAGGAGAGAAAAAAGAATCTTCATCAACACTAGAAAACTCGGTAACGCAGAAAGAAAAGTTGGAAGAGAAATTAGTTGACAAATCAAAGTGACGGATTCAAGTGTGTATCAGGAGAAACTATAGCAGTTGAAGATCGAAATGTTCCAGAAAACTTCAAATTAGTTCGAACTCCATAGATCTTGGTTTTGAAAGAAGAAGACTTCAATCGAGGAGAAAAATTAGAAGATTAATAGTGAATCCCGACAATTTCGAACCAATTTCATCAAAAAGTCTAATAAAACAGATAAGTATTCCTCTTGAACTCAGTTTTTCTTTTGATTGAGGTGATAATTTTGCTTCTGAGAAGTCATATTTATGGTTGCAAAGGCATAAAATTCTTAATTTCTAACCCAAATTTTCGTTCTATTTACATTGGAGACTAGATTTGTATTACTCTGATCTCAATCTTGGTTTCAAGATAAGAAACCCGAAGAAATTGCTCAATTGTTTTTTAGGGTTCATCATTGAGATTTGCTTGATCTCTCAATTTTTTACCCAGATCAAAAATCTAACCTCAGATTTCCGATGAGAACACCTTAATTTACATTACCCATAGTTTTATTTTAATTTTCTCTCATTTTCAATGTTTAAGAATTTCTACCTGCTCATGATTGGTTGTTACCCCTTTACCCACCAAGTTTATGTCTGCTGTAGATGTCCAGAAAGACCATTAATTTCAAGTATGATTTACATTGTTATATAATAGGCTAATTCTCACATGTTCAAATTCAAACCATGCTCAAATGACTAGGTAGAGCTGAATTTTCTTGTGAGTTCTAATGTTTCTTTTCTTGTGAGTTCAAGTGATAAGCTAATGATTCTTTTTAATGATTTAACAAGAGGCATTGTAAGGTGCAAATTAGCAGTAAACTACAATTTTGTAGGTCAAGTACAAACAATTTATTAAAGGCAATTTTCCCTCAAAAAGATAAGTTTTTCTATGATCTTTGCTGCCTCACAGTTAACTTATGCTTATGTATCCAAGTATGCAGCTAAAATTTAACCACAAGTTCATAATCTGCACGTAAAGTTAAGTGCAATGCTATCTCAATCTTATATTATCTCATAATGCTTGCTTATAAAATCCAATTTCGTGAGATTTAAATGCAAAAACATGTTGCAGCTATCATATAAATTTAAGGTTAATATCTAGGATTTGTAAAGTGCCACAACTAATCAGGCACAATTGACTGAGCTCAAGAGTCATAAACAGCACAATTTTTTCTTAAGGCACTTGGTAGTGGATTTGAATGCTTATCATTGTATACAAATAGCTATTTATGATTGCTTTAAGTCTAGTTAACTTATATAGCTACATATTGGCATATATATGAATCTTTGATTTGAAGACAATGTTAAATTCATGTTTGTTCACTAACAATTTTCTTGTGAGAAATGCAAGTTGAATATCACAAATCTCAAAGGATTTATCTTCTTAGTGCAATATGTATACTACCTGCGTGTTAACGAATCATTTAGAATCAAATTCATATATGCAACGATGTAGCATACCTGTCCTGTTTTTTGTGTGATGTATGATCTGAAATTGTTTGTATGTTAGAGATTGTTATAACAGCCTTAGCACTCATTTGCTAAAAGCAACACATAACCCAGCTTGCATCTATAAATCTTATCCAGATTACTGTACAGTACATAGGAACCGATTCTTGCTCATCCATAATCTTTGATGACAAATGAATAAACTTATTATCTTATGCACACAGTGAAATCAAGCTGGAGTACCAGGTCTTACATAGTTGCTTGTTGGCTTGATAATATTTATTTTGGGTTTCAATCGTCTTGATCTCAAATACCTAATGTGTAATTTTAACCCATTTTTGAATGTGGCTAAATCATTTTACATGAGACACAATACCAGAAAGATTGAATATACAAGTTATTAAACATGTTATAGCTTATAAGCATGAAACTTAAATCATCTTGTGAATTTAATTCATCAACTTTTATAGATTTTTGAATCTGTCTCATAGCCATTGATCTGTGATTTGTATGAATGCATCTAGTTGATTGTTCTATTCCCTGGAGCTTCTATTAGTTCCTAAATGATTGTCAAGCTCAAAGAGCATAAACCATTGGAGACTTCTTTTCTTGCTGATGAAGTGAGTGTGATGATTCATTGGGCCTGGCTCCGCAACGGATTTTCTTTTTATAATCAAGATTTATGAAGCGTACTTAAGGGTTATCTGTTGAAGAGGAGGAACATCTTTAAGGCTTGTCTCACACCAAGTCTCTTCCAAGAGCTAAGTATTTTTGATCATTTGATTCATTTGATATATAATCTGATTCCACTCCAATGCATACACAATTTTAATTTTGTCAAATTGTGTGCATGACATGATAAAATGATTGAATATCTGCTCATTGTTAGACTGTTGATATTGTTCACTGAGGTCTAATTTTGTGACTAGTAATTGTGAACATAACATGAATAAAGAAATTCAGTGACCAACTGAATGGGATTTCTTTGACTTGTGCGAATAACTGATTATTACTTATGCTGCCTTTTACTTTTGATTTTCATCTAAGTGATATAGCAATTCAAATATTAGCATAATACTGAAATAAATTCATAGCTCATGATGCTGAGTCTTCATTTTAATTCATAGCTCCATCTTTATGTTTCTTCTGTAGCTCGCAGTTAGCATTCAGTTTTCTCCGCTGAATGTCTAGTCTAAGTCTAATTTGATCTTTAAATGAATCGAACTTCATATCTAATTTTTTTGAGACCAATCTGATGTTTCTTAGAGAATAGGCGTCATGCCTGTGATGCCTTCGAACCTGGGTTTCATGCTTAACCTGGATTATACATTCCGCTGTTGACAAGCTATAGCTTCTGTAGGCTCACATGGTGATTGTGTTATAGCCTCTTTTTCCATCTGCTATGCTTTAATCCTCCATGAAAAAACATCATCTTTTGTATTTAACTGTTGAATATCCATGATCTTGTTATCTTCTTTAAATATTCAATAATTAATCTTACCTCAAGTTCTTGAGGCTAAGCAATGCTGAGTTGTTTTAATTTCAAAGTATTTTCGTAACATTTATGAACAGTTAAGTGCATACTATTGCAAGTACTAATATGATTTTCAGCACAATCAATTTTGAGCGACCTTGAATGAATGTTGAGGCACAAGAAGAAAGTCTGCCCCACTAGTCTACATTTACTAGCTCATAGCATCAACAGTTCGCATCATTAACAAATGCAACTTAAGTCAAAGAATTTCATCAAAAACAACAACGATCAACGTTACAACTTCGGCGCAACGAATATCACAGCTACAACAGTTGAAAAAGGGCATCTACTGGTCCATATGCATTACCAAAAGATAAATATACACTATCTTTTTAAATTATTATGACAATCGAGTATTTGAAGTAGCAATTTTAAATTTAAGAATGATTCTTAATTATCATCTTTAAATGATTCAATCATGATTTCTCTTAATTGCTCAAAAAGCATGAGCTTATTTGATTTGTATACACATCATCTGTATAGTGAATTAGATCATTCAATTTGTCCAACTAGTACCCATTGTATATATTTTAATTGAATATTACAAACTGTCATACATGAACTGATCAAATGATTTCAATAGCATCTGAATCACATGTGATATCATGCATCATGATAATTAATCAAATAATCATAGAAATCTATTGATTTAATATGATAAATTTTTAGTCTAAATAATATTTAATTTGTTTGATGAGATTTAACAGTAATATTCAATTAAAAGCATGAAAATCATTTTTAGCTTGTACCTATTTAATGTCATGAAATGTTTAAGACATTTTTATGAGATGTGAAGATACCTATGAAGGACACTTCAGAGATGCGGCAGCTATGCAATAATAATGCACTGGGGGGCATGCTAAAAAGAAATCAAAGTTTTAGCTATATGGGCTAAATACTGCGCGCCAATTAGGTATTTCATTTCAATAATTACTTAATACAAAATAAATAATATTATTCGCCAGTTATATG
>JAJJMC010021358.1:829509-853414 GCA_023531435.1 Papaver californicum | reverse complement strand
ATCTCTGACAAATCGGAAATTTTAGTCGTTTAATTGAAATGTGGTCGTTGTATTGTCAATTCATGTCATTGGCTTGTCAAGTTTTATAAAATATCTCTGACAAATCAGAAAAAAGATTCTTTGCAATGAAAAATGTGGTCGGTGTATTGTCAATTCATGTCATTGCCTTGTCAAGTTACATAAAATATCTTTGACATAAAAATAAATTGTGTTTAAAATTCTCCCTTTTTTATTATAAATAACCACACTAGGTTGTCAATCAATACAAACCGAGTTTTATAATCATCTCTTGCTCCTTAAAAAATCCAGGACATAACAAAATGGCAAACTATATAAGTCATATAGACAAGTATGGTTCCTCTTCTAGTTATCCTCACTATGTTTCTTATACTTCTTCTTCTTCTGGTTCATTAAACGATGATGATAACACAAGTTACTACTCATCCGATGAAAGTTCACTTGAAGCGAACAGTAATAACCTAGCAGTTACTGCTGGTTTAATGTTGTCAACTATGAACCCTCCACATACACGTATAAAAATACCAAGACAACGTGATGTAGGTGCTAAAGGTCTATGGAGAGACTATTTCTGCAGCAACCCGACATTTCCCCCCAATTTATTCCGAAGAAGATTCAGAATGCGTCGACAATTATTCAACCGTATTTTGGGTGATGTTGTGGCTGCAAATAGTTATTTAGTGCAAAAAATAGATGCTTGTGGTGTTCCAGGATTAACCCCGCACCAAAAAATTACTGCAGCTATTCGTATGTTAGCTTACGGATGTGCGGCCGATGCAATCGATGAGTATTTACGTATTGGGGAAACTACAGTTTTGGAAGCAACTCGTAGATTTTGCAGGGTGATAGTCCAATTGTACGAGGAAGAATATTTACGGACACCAACTAAGCGTGATGTTCAACTCCTTCTTGATGAAAACCAAAAAAGGGGATTTCCAGGGATGCTTGGTAGTGTTGATTGCATGCATTGGAAATGGGACAAATACCCATCGGCGGAATCCGGTGCTTATACCGCCTACAAGGATAGCGAAAGTATTATCCTTGAGGCAGTTGTATCGTATGATCTTTGGTTTTGGCACGCATTTTTTGGTATGCCGGGTTCAAACAATGATATCAATGTGATGAACCGTTCTTATATCTTCAAAAAGCTTATCAACGGTAAAGCACCGGCAGTAAACTTTTCAGTCAATGGAAATCAATATAATATGGGGTATTATCTTGGGGATGGAATATACCCAGACACATCAACTATTGTAACTACCATTAAACATCCAGACTCCCAAAAGAAACAGAAATTTTCTGCGATGCAGGAAGGTTGTCGAAAAGATGTAGAACGGGGTTTCGGGGTACTACAAAATCAATTTGCAATCATCAAACAACCCGCACGTATGTGGAATCCGGACGTGTTAGCGTATATAATGAAAACAGTCCTTATTCTACATAATATGATAGTGGAGGATGAACGTATTCCCGGTGATTGGCCGCATGACTATGAGCAACGCAGTCACGGTGCTCCGGTTGTTATTTCAAGGGACAACACTGCTCAACTTTCTAGAATGATGAAGGACCAACGCAGACGTGCAGTATTCGATAAACAAACTGGGGTTCGTTTGAGAAATGACCTGATCGAACATATATGGTCATCTGTTGGGGAAGAGTGAACTTTTATATGGGCTTTGGGGGTAAATGTGTTGTTAGTGGACCCGTGGTTAAAGCGGAAGATATCTTATCTTTACTTATTTTAGTCGCGTTATATTTTAATTGTTCTTCGACTCCACCTAGTATTAGAAGTAATTTTAAAAATTAATTCTAAATTAAATTTTTATTTTAAATTAGGATTCGTTAAAAACATAAAAATCCATTGGTTAAAAAATATAATAAAAATTCTTAATAAATTGATCAAAATTAAAACTCAATATGACAATGGTAAATAATAATCCGGACGTTATGATTGGTTTAATATTTTCCTCAAAATTTCTCCCTTCCTCAGTTCGATGTACTGTCTCGATACAGCATCCATTTGGGAGATATCCATCGTCATTATACGAAATTCCTCTTCTGCTTCTTGCCTAGCTTGTATTGCTGTAAACTTTGCATTTGAATCAGCTAATTTAGCTTCAAACTTTGCTTTATCATTAGCTAATTTTGCTGCAAACTCAGCTTCTCTTTGTGCAATCTTCATATCTCTTTGTTCGGTACATTTGGCGTTGAAGCTTTGTTGCTCTCTATAAATATTTTCCATCATTGGTTGTTGTTCACCAAATATTGCTTTCCCTTTTGTCTTATGTCGTTTCGCCTCTTTTTTCCCCATTGGACGCATTATTGTGTTGGGGATATCTCCAAGGTCTTCAAAGGCGCTGGGACCATCAAGGCTTAAGTCTGATGTGTCCTGTACGTCCTGAGATTCGTTGTCGTAATCAGACTCTCCTTGTGATGAATCAAAAACAGATGTTGACCTTCTAGAATATTTAATATTATCTAACATAACTGTGTAGCAATCTTCATGTTTAAAACTTCGACCAGTTGCTTCCTTGAAAAGCCTACGTACTTCTGCAAACTGGTGTTTCAATACAATGTTTTTAAAGGATATACAATCAAATAGATTCATGTAATAAGCATAAATAAACGAGTTGTTACCTTATTTTCGGGGCCCCATCCAGTATGATGTTCCCTTTCAACTTCACCCTCCTTTGCAGACATAAGCGCGACATCCTTACTTATAATTTGAAATCGTTTCTGAAGGGAGGTCCAACTTCGTTCTGGCATAGAAGGTATAGCTTCTTTCATCCGACATAGTATACGTGACCATAATTTTTCTTCACATTGATCAGTACCAATGCTACAATCTTGAGAAATAGACAAATGAATCGTACACATGGTAACATCTTCGAAAGACGAAAAATTTGGACCTCGGGGTTTTGATGGCGCCATTTTACTAATCTAATTCAAAACTTATGAAATAAGAACTAACTTTTGAATTTTCAACTCTACACAATGTATGAGTTTAGTAAAATGCCATTGGTTTAGTATCACATATATATAGGGTAAATATATAGCCGTTAAACGGTAACATATCAACGGTAACATATCAACGGTCAAAAATTAACGGTCAAATACAAGCGGACCGTTGGGATCGCGCCCAGCTCCTAGCGGAGCCTTGGCCCCTCGCCCAGACACAAGCGGTCCCTTGGGGTCTCGCCTGTCTCTCCCACCACAAGCGATATCCCAATTTACCGCCCAACCCAAGCGGAGACTTGGCCCCTCGCCCAACTCCAACGTTGCCTTGGGACCTCGCCCAACTCCAAGCGGACCCTTGGAGTGCCACCCAGGTCCAAGCGAAGTCACTGAATCTCGCCCGTGTATTGAAATTTTAGGCGAAATCTCTGCTTTTCGCTTATGAGTGGGCGAGCTTCTAGTTACTCGTCTGGTGGAGCGAAAGTTTAGCGTATCGCTTGAGCTGGCGAAATGTCAACCATTCGCCCGTGTTTTTAAGCGAGATGTTGGTCCGTCGTCTGTTCACAAGCGAGGGAGTAGAGTTTCGCTCGACTATAACTTTTGATCGTTGATCAGCGACTTCTTTTAATCCTGAACAGTGATTTTCAACGATTATAAATCAAATTTAATCGCACCGCTGCGGTTGATTTTCAACGATCATCGATCAAATTAAATCTTTGATCTTTAATTTGATCGATGATTGTGGATGCTCTAAGTCGTGTTATAGGCAGCCCATCGATGAACATTTGGGTTATGAAATTAAGTATACCAACAAGAGTAACAGAAAAGCTCAACAAGAGTAAACTGTGGAAGTGGAAATACAACATATGCCAATCCACTATAGTTATAATCCTTAGACTGACAAAGCTAAATAAATTAAGAACAACGATGGTATGAAGAAGATGGTAATCTCTGCAAATGAATTGATCTCAGACATAGACGATCGACTTTCTCTGAGTCTCGATGGACAAATCTCCCAATATACCCATTTGTCAACTCGTTTTTTGGGTTTATCCATCCCACTGTGGGATGGTAATTGGTAAATTAGCCAATATATCAACCCCACTGTCTTTGTAGAGAACTGAATGTAGGGAAGGATTATATTCAGATGAAAACAAAGATAGTTATATAAATAGCCTTACAGATGCTAAGAATTAAGAAACAGACTAACCACAACTACTACTGGTGGTACCTACTGAAATGAGTCAAAACAAAGTTACTTCCATGGACAATAGGGATTATTCACCACAAGACTCGATCTAAACTGACTACTTCAACATTTCCTCCCTAAAACTGAGAACACGAAATTCAGTTTACACTTGGTTCAGTGCAAACTCATAATAGACTCCTAAGCTTCACAAACACATCCAGCTTCAATGGCTTTGTCATGATGTCTGTAATTTGATCTTGAGTGTGACAATGAACCATCTTTATAACTCCATCTTTCGTAAGGTCACGCAGAAAATGATACCTGACATCTATATGTTTACTTCGCCCATGTAAAACAGGATTATTGGAGAGCTTAATTGCTGAACTGTTGTCACAATTAATTGGGATCTGTCCTTGTTGCTTGAAATAGATCTTTTCAAGAACTTCTCTCAACCAAATAGCTTGGAAAGCACATGAAGTCGCAGCAACAAACTCGGCCTCGGTTGTTGATAGCGTGACAATTGGTTGTTTCTTTGAAGACCATGAGACATCTCCTGAACCTATCATAAAGGCATAACCTGAGGTGCTCTCTCTATTATCTTGATCTCCAGCATAATCACTATCAGTAAAATCCAATTAAATCTGACTTTTCTCCTTTCTTGTAAAACAACCCATAACCAGCAGTCCCTTGCAAGTATCGAGAGATTCTTTTTGCAGCTAAAAGATGTATCTCCCTTGGGAATTCCATGTACCTGCTAATAAGACTTACAACATGCATAATGTCAGGTCTCGTAGCTGTTAAATACATCAAACTCCCAACAATTTGCTTGTAAAGAGTGCTATCAATTTTTCTTTCTTCAGGATCTCGAACAAGCTTCAAACCGACTTCAGTAGGTGTCCTAACAGACTTGCAATTTTTCATTTGAAATTTGTCCAAAATGTCTTGCACATATTTCCTTTGAGAAATAAATATTCAGCTGCAGATTGCACCACTTCAATGCCAAAAATATAATGCATCATTCCAAGATCAGACATATCAAATTCAACCATCATAGATTTTTTAAATTTGTCAAACATGGCACTATCATTTCCAGTGAAAATCAGATCATCAACATATAAACAAACAATGAGCAATTTTCCTCCATCTTCTGTCTTTGTAAAAAAGTGTATGCTCATATGGACATTTCTTAAATCCCTCTTTAGAAAAATAAGCATCTATACGGATATACCAAGCACGTGGAGCTTGTTTTAGTCCGTACAAAGCTTTTTTAAGTTTATAAACCTTATTTTCACTTCCAAGCTTCACATAACCAGGAGGTTGATCAATAAATACCTGTTCTTCCAAGTCACCATGTAAAAATGCTGATTTCACGTCCAACTGGAAAATAGGCCATGAGTTTTGTGCCGCCATTGCAATCACTAGTCTGATTGTGTCATGTCTTGCAACTGGGGCAAAAACTTCTTTGTAGTCGATGCTGAACTCTTTCTTATAGCCCTTAGCGACTAAGCGTGCCTTGTACTTGTCAATTTCTCCATTCTCCTTCAGTTTTGTCTTGTATACCCACTTCACACCAATTCTCTTTTTCCCTTTCGAAAGCGTCGTCAACTCCCAAGTGTTATTTCTTTCAATGGATGTTATTTCTGCATCCATAGCCTTTTGCCACTTTAACTCCTTAACGGCATCCTTGAAAGCTACAGGATTACAATCTGAAAAAAGTGAAAATGTGAAAGTTGGTCTTCAGATGGATCATTCCAAGGTACCTCATAATCAGTCATCCATGTTGGTCTTTTTTTAATTCGTTGAGGTCGTTGCTCATCAGCAACATCAACTTCAGCTGGGCTTGGGAGGTCTTCTGCTATTTGTTGTTCCTCATTTTCAACCGGTTGTCCATTCTCCACGGGATGTTGCCTTTCATTTTCTCCATCAAAGTCTGCCAGTATTTGTTGCTTGACATTGTTTTCTTTCCACGTCCAGAATCTTTCTTCATCAAAAATTACATCATGACTAATGACAATTTTCTTGGTGATAGGATTGTACAATTTGCACGCTTTTGATTGCTCATTAACACCAAGAAAAATACATTTTTCTCCTTTGTTATCAAGATTTCTTCTCTTTTGATCTGGAATATGTGCATAAGCTATACAACCGAAAATTTTGAAATACTCAACAATTGGTTTACGTCCACTCCAAGCTTCTTGCGGTGTCACATTTTGAACTGCAAGTGTGGGACTTCTATTTAGTACATGAGTGCTCCAATTAACATCTTTTGGTCAGAAATTTCTTGGAATCCCGCTCCTTGCCAAGATTGGCCGCACCATGTTCATGATTGTACGATTCTTCCTTTCTGCAATGCCATTCTGCTGCGGTGTGTAAGCTGTTGTAAGTTGCTTTTGAATTCCATGAGTCTCACAAAAATTTACAAATTCATGTGAGTTGTATTCACCACCACGATCAGTACGGAGAATTTTTATTTGGCTGCCAACTTCTTTTTCAACAAGAACTTTGTAGTTTTTAAAAGATGTAAAAGCTTCAGACTTTTCCTGTAAAAAATACACCCATGTTTTCCGGCTAAAATCATCAATGAAGGTGATCAGGTATCTTTTACCTCCATTGGAGGGTGGATTTAGTGGCCCGCAGAGGTCAGAATGAATTAGCTCCAATTGCTTCTTTGCTCTCCATGATTTTCCTTTCGGAAATTGATTAAGGTGTTGTTTGCTAACAACACATTCTTCACAAACTTCAGATGGAGCAGTAATTTGAGGAAGACCAGTCACCATATTTTTTTGCTGTAGAGTCTTCAATCCACCAAAATTTAGGTGACCATAGCGAAAATGCCATAGCCATGCTGCATCGTTCACTTTTACTGAGAAGCATGAATGAGTGGTGTTGTATAGATAAAGCGGGAACATATGATTCGTCGTCATGTTAACTTGAGCAATTAAGCCTAACTTTGCATCTTGAATTTGACATACTCCACCTTTGATAGAAATCTCATACCCCTTCTCTTGCAGTTGACCCACACTAAGCAGGTTGGTCTTTAGATCTGGGACAAAAAGAACATTAGAGATATTGTGAGTGGAATATTTTTTAGTTTGAATAGTTACCCTTCCTTTTCCCATAATAGAAATCCTGGAGTTTTCACCAAACTTAACGGTGTTGCAAAAAGATTCGTCCAGGTCAGAGAACGCATTCTTATCTCCACATATGTGGTTGCTGCAGCCAGTGTCTAAATACCACATGTTTGGTTGAATTTCTTCCTTCACGTGACACACCATCAAAAGAGACACATCTTCTTCTTTTTCTGCAAAGTTAGTTCTTTCTTCACCTTGTCTATTCAGATTAGTTCGGCATTCAGACTTGTAGTGACCGTACCTATGACATCTGTAGCACTTCACATTGGACTTGGCTGCTGACCTTGAGTTATATGTAGTCGAGTAGTTGCCACTTCGACCTCTTCCTCTTTCTTGAAATTGTTTTCCTCTGCCTCTGCTTCGACCACCACCTCGTCCTCTGTCTCCTTTTATCGTCGAGTGATTTTCTGTTGAGGCCTTCAAAGCTTGCTCCTCTTTCTCCTGCTGGTTAAATTTAAGCTCATGAACCAACAAAGAACTTTTTAATTCATCAATTGAAAGTTCATCAATATCATGAGATTCCTTTATGGAGCAAATAACAAAATTAAATTTTGGAGTCATGGATCGAAGAATCTTCTCTACTATGGTCACGTCCTCTGTCTTGTCCCCATGGATCCGCATCTTATTCACAATCGCCATTGTTCGAGAGAAATAATCTGTAACTGATTCTCCCGACTTCATTCGAAGTGTTTCGAACTCCGCACGAAGTGCTTGAAGTTGCTGCCTGGAACTTTCGATACAATCAAATAGATTGCCACAAGGGCGCCATATTCTAGGAGCCCAAACTATGTGATTGAAAAAATCCTCCTCTATCTGTTCCGGGTCGAGGTTTGCTGAACCTTAGTACTTCTTCTTCATGGAATCCCAAATATGTTTCGAAGTGTCTTTGCAAAGAATGGTTTCCAAGATTGAGCGATCAATTGCTTGTAAAAGATAATTCTTGGCCTTGAGATCTTTCAACCGCTGCCCTTCTAGCTCCGTTCTTTGTGCTTGTGTCATTGTCATACTACCTGCTGGTTCCGTAATTCCTTCAGAAACAACATGCTAATACTCCTTAGATCTTATAAAGTTTTCCATTAACATGCTCCAATGATCATAATGACCATCAAAGCGAGGAATGGACGGTTGAACAAAGTTGTCGGTGGTCATCATTCACTGTTGCTGCAAAAATAAAACAAAGTGAAGAAGAAAAGAAATAAAGCTGCTGCAATACTTCCTTTCGTTCTAACCCGGCTCTGATACCAAATGTAGAGAACTGAATGTAGGGAAGGATTATATTCAGATAAAACAAAGATAGCTATATAAATAGCCTTACAGATGCTAAGAATTAAGAAACAGACTAACCGCAACTACTACTGGTGGTACCTACTGAAATGAGTCAAAACAAAGCTACTTCCCTGGACAATAGGGATTATTCACCACAAGACTCGATCTAAACTGACTACTTCAACATTTCCTCCCTTAAACTGAGAACACGAAATTCAGTTTACACTTGGTTCAGTGCAAACTCCTAATAGACTCCTAAGCTTCACAAACACATCCAGCTTCAATGGCTTTGTCATGATGTTTGCAATTTGATCTTGAGTGTGACAATGAACCATCTTTATAACTCCATCTTTCGTAAGGTCACGCAGAAAATGATACCTGACATCTATATGTTTACTTCGCCCATGTAAAACAGGATTCTTGGAGAGCTTAATTGCTGAACTATTGTCACAATTAATTGGGCTCTAATGACCGAACTTGGGATCTAACGGAATCAAAGTTTAACAACTGGAAACTTAATACAACTGTGGACGTAGGAATGAAGTGTGCAAGGTACCTTTACAAATAGTCTTCAAATCAAATTATTGTTCTGAATCCTAACAAAAAACTCTGCCTAGTTGACTATATTTTTCTTATGAATTTCGAAACTGTTAGTCATCTATATTCATGTCTTCCAAAATTTTCTCCCATAAGATGTCATAAAAATGGTGGTATAATGCCTTATAAATGGGCTCCTGCTAACCTTAAAAGGAGGGGATCAAGGACCTAAAATATGACACCTATTGGGGGAAAAGAATAGGGAAAAATAGCGGGAGAAATATAGCACCGTCGATGAAATTTATTGATGAAAAAAGACAAATGTCAGTGCATTTACCTAGTCAAACTAACATGCAGTATCAAAACAACAAACAAATATATGAAAAACTATAAATTTGGATCCTTGATATTATCTATCAGATAATGCTAGGAAGTAAGAACAAAATATCTTCACTCGTAATACTGAGAAAGCCCTCATTTTCCGCAATAATTCCTGCATTTACTTATTTCGACTCCATAAGCGAAATAAGTTACTGTAGTTACATAGAGAAGGGCCCAAGAGGAAAAGCCCTGTCTCTAATTTCCTCCAATTCCAAGTATGATCTCCATTTCTCCCACTTTCAGTCTCTACTGAACGGTTCTCTACCAAACGGACTCATTAAATGAAGTTGGAATGACAAATACCGGTTGTCTACTAAAGCTCTTTGTTTTCTCTACTAAACGGCTCTCTCGCTATTTCATTTTTCATCTATTTCAAGATCTTACGCAATCTCTTTGCACAACCTCGGACCTTTGTTTTCTTTGTACAACCCTCGGACCTTTACCCACCCCACAAATACCGATTAAGCCAACTGATGTTTTTACAAGTATTAGGAATGACATTTGATAGCTCTCTACTACAGTTTATCATCATTTTCGTCAATAGCAGCACCATGACTTCGGCAACAGTCAAAGAGACAGACTGTAGAGTAGTTGAACCAGTGAGTGGTCTTTTCCCGAAATCGAGGTTGTATTAAATGAAGGAAAGACTCTTCATCTATTGGTCAATAGACTCAATACCCAATAGATACTCAAATCTAAGAGATTACCATTAGACAGAGAAAACGATTTGATTACAATTAGCACGGGGATATGCATCATCGGACAGACCATATCTTTGGGAACACAATAATCCAATGTTAAGTGCAAGAAAAGTTCATGACCTTTTTTTTTTCTGACTCAGATCAAGACCTCAAAAAAAAAAACATCTTCAATAATCCCCAACGCCGTGCTTTGAAGCATTTAGTGTTTCCTCCCGTTCCCATTTGCCGCCACCATCTTGCGCCAGCATGACATCAATTTGATCACCGTCTTCTTCCATTTCAAGCTGCAGCAGTTGATTTATCCCAAATAAAATCTCAAAATTAACAACTTAAAATATACAGTTAAATAGACTACAATATAATACATGTTATGATGATAACATAAAGAAACAAGAGATTACTTACATGATCTGGTGTTTGTTTCGGATCTAGTCTTTTACCATCATATAAGAAACGGTAGGTCTTGATATCAATTTTTTTTAACTCACAGTAAGCATTGATCAGCTTACTAAACTCACTCTTCCGCCTGATTCTGAACGCAACCTCAGTATCATCAACCTACCATCATATTTAATATTCAGCAATACACATCAAGATGAAGCTAACAGAAATAAATGCATACATTAAACACTTGCTAGTCAAAAAAATACACCATTTTCAACCCTAAAAAATGGATGCAACAAAGACGTAGCAAATGACCCATAATTTAAAGGATTTAGATTCTAGCTAGACTACTACAGAGAGATACTTTACATTGCTCTTGACAGTAATGTTAATATGACTAGGCTTTTCATCAACCGGCGGCTGTTTTTCAATAACTGGTTTTTTATCTTCTTCTTCTGGACCTGGCACAACTCCAGACATAGTCGAGGCTAAAAGTATGGTTTCTATAAAGAACAATTTTCCTTTTATTTTTCCTATTCAAGAACAAAATTTATTAAGAAACAGAGAGAAGAACACGGCAGAAGGGTTCTTAAAAAGAGGGGAGAAGAGAGGGGATGCTAGGCTGCTAGCTATCCTTGTATATTATACACCCTCGGCGGATAATTTTGGGATAACCTCCCGGTCCGTGAGTTGATAATCTCTCTTGGTATCTGTGACAACCGAGATGGTTTAGAAGCTACCTACGATCATGATTAAGGGACATTATGGTAATCATGGGGAAGTTTTCACGATTCATTTTTCTTCTAACTAGTTTTTTACCCGTGCGCTGCAGGGATTTAATGGATTATATACTGATCGATGTTTTTAAAGTAAAAACGATTAAAAATAACATATTATTTATTTAAAATACATTAAATTTTAAATTGTAACTGAAATTTGTTTCATATACTGATTGATGTTTTTAAGGTAAAAATGATTAAAAATAACATATTCTTTATTTAAAATACATTAAATTTTAAATTGTAACTGAAATTTAAACAAAGAGTGATATAATGACAACTTTAATAAGGTTGATAATACTGAAAATAGAAATTTGTTTTGTATATAATATCGAAAATTGTCTTCTACGAATAATCGGAGATAAATATGGATATAGTGCAGTACCGAGCTTTATTTATGCAACAAGATAATGTTCTTATTAAAAGTGTGATTCATTTAGCTATTTTTTTATTCTTTATTAGTATTATTCTCATGCCTATCCTAATTCTTAGATTATGCTTGAACACATATGGAAACTCTAAAGTGTTTACAAATTCTTCAGCATATTCAATTGAATCTTGTGCTACCATATCCTTGATCAAGTACTCACGTTCTAGAGGAGACTTTTTAAAATTGATTGTTGCTCTGATTCTTCTTTTTTTGATATAGTTAAACAGGTATCCTTGAAATCTATTATTGATCATGCTTTTCTTCCTCATATTTTAAAAGAATTTGAAAAATTAATCTTACATAAAAGAATTAAAATTGTTAAACTATTTTGAATTAATATATAGAAGATGTTATCTGCAGCTTAGCCAGCATGTCCACAGCCAAATAAGCTTACAGTACAAAGAAATGATATATCGTGACTTTGAGTTAAAAGGCAAAGAAAATGCAATACAAAAAAATAGTGTTTCAATATCGCTGGTGGTTTATCGAAAAATTTGTGTTTCGATATCGCTGGTGGTCTTAATCTTTCCTCTGAGGTATCTACGTATGATATGCAAGGATAAATTTCAAAAACACCACTTTCTTTGCCCAGTAACGTAGTAGTTCATAAATAAATACTACTTTCTTTGACAGGCAACATAGTAAGTCTGAGCGAAATACAAAAAATTTTGTATATAAATTGTAGAAAAATAAACGTAAATGATTACATGTTTATTTCCTGGATGGAACTTACTGTTTCGAATTTACCTTATGTGTACTCTGGGACTTGGGTAGAAATAAAATATGGAAAAGGAAGTATTGAATTTACCTTCAACAGCTACACTGAGGTAAGATCGTTACTCAACAGCTACACGGAAGATAGCAGTACCGTTGTTAAACTCTTTCAGGTTTTCTAACAGAAGTTAAGTTAGTATCTATATTTTTAATCACATATGCTTTTACCAGCATTGAAATTCATTAGAAGTACAAATACTGAAATACTTCAGTTAATAGTTGATCAAACTCCAAAACATGTGTTATTTCGTACTATCTTTGATGATGATACTCTAACTAATACCATTTGAACTAACCCATCGTAATTGTACATGCATTATGCAGTAAAAAAGCGTGTTAGAACTGAACATCACAAAAGGGTAATAGATTCACATACTCCAAGCTACAAAACCTACATTGTGCACTAAAAAAACGTGTTAGAACTGAACATTACAGAAGGATAACAGATTCACATACTCTAGGCTTACTTTTCGTGGTTGTTGGTTTCATATTTCCCAACAAATATGTAAAAATACACAGATGAACTTTCCCAACAAATGGACAGTCCATGAATCTCAAATGGTACAATAGAGTTCAGTTATGATCATTTTGTAAAGAAAACACCAAAATAAAACTCGGTGATTCTATCTCAGAGATAGGCAACGTCAATGACTTAAAAATAATTTTTTAACGATACATGAGTTCTCCGTCAATTACCTTAATTTGGGTTAGATGTTATTATAGTTGTAGCAGGAATGGTGGTGACGACTCAGTACTGCTGCTAACGTAGTTTCCTGCGAGTCAGCTAAGTTGGTGTTATAGCTCGTGAATATGAGGGGCTGGTGGTGGAGTGAATATGCTGATGCAGGACGTGAATGGTTTTGGAACTGGTGATGTCTGTATAGCCGGCGGGAATAATGATTTGGAGAGGATCTTAGCTCCTCTTTCTAGGAACTTTCCAGCAGCAGTCAGGATGGAATGAAATAATGATCTTACTTTGTTCATATAAGATGAAATAGAGAATTTACATGAAGCTTACATGTTACATGTAAATAGTATCTATAGAATCAAAGTCATGAGCAACCTCACCTGTGAAAGTAGAGTGTAGAGCTCTTGAAAATTTATTAAACCTTCATTGAGGGACCTTGTAGCCAAACAAATGTCAACAATTTGAACCACCATTGAGGCTCATCCATTACCCGAGCTTCAATTATGAAGGTGAACTGTCGTGGCTCGAAGAAGAACTTACAATAGTGGGAACTGGTCAACTGAATGGTAAACATAATGGTGGTGGCATAAAATAAAAAAGCAGAGTACACAAATATTATACCATGATTGGCTTTTACAAAAAAAATATTATACCACTTGTATGCGTTTTTATGTGATCGTTAACAAAAAAAATAATCATTTTTGCATACATTTAATGCCATGGACGTCCCATAATCGGTAGATAATGGAGTACCATATCTACCGGTTACACACTACTGTGCAAAAATTATGGTACAATCGGTAGTCTCGTGAAGAATAATTACTACCGATTAAACAAAATCCCAAAATTGAATTTTGTTCGGATTTTGATTTCATAATCGGTAGTTTGTAAAATCACATCTCTACCGATTTTGATTATAGCTAGGATTAATTTAAACTTAAAAATTTTGCACTTTGTAATCGGTAGTTTAAAGATCAAATTTATCTACCGATTCTATTGTAATTGGTTGTTTTTTAACAAATTAATCCTCCGATTATACTTATTTTTATGTACAGAACTTGTCTTGCTATAATCGGTAGTACGGGAACATAATTAACCACCGATTGTTGTTAATCGGTAGTACGGGAAAATAATTAACTACCGATTGTCGTTAATCGGTAGTTCGGAAACATAATTATCTACCGATTGTTGTTGTCTAACTCACTGCTATATTATGTAGATTGTTGAATCGGTTAATCATGTTTCATATGAGGGTCCTCATACTTCCCTACACTATGCAAATGATTTGGTATGCTACCTACCCACTTTTATCTTGTTCTAAGAATGTATGTTACAAGGTTAGGCTTATGATATTTGTTTTGTTATATGCGTATTAAGATATTTGTAAGTAAGGAGGAGGCAAATGAATGACTTATCAACAAGATAAAAGAGAAGATGTGTGTTTTAGTTCAGAACAATTACGTGAGGGTTGATCGATTTGAAATGATTTGTGAGAGAGGTGGCGAGCGAAAGAGTCACGTGGGAAATGATCGTAAATACGTAAAGAAGACAGAGAGGATATACCGAGGTAATTCAAAGAAGATTGGATGCCCATTTAAGATTATCTTCAATAAGCCCGACAGTAAGGAATGTAAAGTATGGAAAATGTTTAGAGTTGCTAATGGTCGTCACAACCACGAAGATCCGCAAAGTCTTGTTGGGCACGTAATGGCTGCCAAGTTAAAACCAAAGGAAATAGAGACGGTAAGTCTAGGAAGAACGTAACGAAAGCGAGTGCAATCCAAGATAAAGGCGGACAACCCCAACAACTTGTCTTTGTTGTCTACAATTAAGTCGGCGCTAGCAACGATCAAAACGACAGAATGGGATGGTCGAATGGTTATGCAACAATCAGAGTGGTTAGCCGAGAAACATAATTACACGTTGAGAAAAGAAGAGATGGATGGTAAAGTGATTCGTATTTTCTTGGCATATCCGAAGATGATCCAATTGGCTCAATGCTTTCATCAAATTTTTTTTGATAGATGCTACTTACAAGACAAACATGTACAATATGTCGTTATTGAACATTGCTTTCCACACTTAGGACAAATGCACATTTACAGTGGTGTGGGGTTTAATGGATGCTGAGAACGATGTGAGTTTCATTTGGATGTTACAAACATTAAGGTCGATTTATAATGGCGACCATTTTCCAAGGGTTATGTAACGGATAACGATCAAGCCTTGATGAATGCAATAAAGATAGTGTTTTCGGAAGCCCAGAATTTACTTTGTACGTGGCACATTCAATGCAACATCAAATCCAATTGCAGACATCATATCCGAGATAAAAAACGAAACAAAGGTACCAAGAGGTCGGAGGAAGAGGATGAACGTATTAGTAAACTAACCGTGGAAGAACGAGAAGAAGAGAAATGGTTAGCTGATGAAAAGTGGGCCGAGGATGGGATAAAGTGGTCTTTATTTCTAAAAGCATGGGATAAGCTAGTTTGGTCGATAACGGAGGAAGTTTATGAATACAACTTGAAGAACTTTGAGGATGAATAGGGCAAGAACTATCCCAACTAGTTAAGAATTGGAAAACACAATGGTTGGGACCGCATAAGGATAAGTTTGTGTTTGCATGGACATATGAATGTCAGAACTTCAAGAACGAGGCAACAAGCATTGCAGAGGGGTCCCATGGCCGATTAAAGAAAATACTAGTCGGTAGTCAAAATGGGGTTGTGTCGGTCCAAGAAGCATCCATGAGTTCACCAATCGTGACCTCGCTAAGATTTACGGTTCAATGGAAAAAAGTCAGCACAGATTCCCGTTGGCACATTTAAAACATAAAAATCTTATAAGGGATATAATTTGCAAAGTTTCTTGGTGGGCAATACATTTCATGATACAACAATTGGAGTTGTATATAGATCACGATGATGAGACTACAGTCTGCAATTGTAAGACGATGATAGGTATTGGACTCCCATGTCGTCACATGCTTGATAGGTATATTGAAGTGATTAACATTAATAATATTCATCCCTTTTGGAAGCAATTATCTTTCACTCCAAACACCCCGGTGGTTGATGGTGCGTCGTTCGTAAAGACGGAAATGTTTGCACGAATACTCGAGCGTTACTCTACGTCAAATGGGTCACAAAAGCAAATACTCATGCACCATTTAGAGGAATCCCTTCACCCTTGTATAAAGGTTGTTGAAGAACCAATGAAAGGAAAGGGGATGGGTAGGCCGAATACCGAAAAGCCAAGGTCAATTCAAAGAAAAGAGTTGAAGGAATGGTTATCTAGTCAACGAGAGCTTTCTAGGCATGAGCATACTGAAGTTGAGGATCAAGATATTCCGGCTCTAAGGAAAAGGGGTCGTCCAAGGAAGAATCAAGGTGGACCAAGCTCACGACAAGTTAAACCTAAGGTCTCTACGATTCCTTCTCAAGTTAATCAAACCCAACCTATACACGGAAGACCAAATCGAGGTACGTATACAATATACGATGAGTATTTGGAAAAACTCCCTCTACTCATTATACCATTTATTTTATCCATCGGCGATGTCGATGGGGATGGCAACTGTGGTTTTCACGTTGCTTCGAAAAAATATGAGACTTTAGTGAGGCGGTTACCGAGAATATCACCCAATGGCAATATTTAAGAAATAAGATGGCCGCCCAACTATTGGAGGATAAGGATTCTATATTGAAATGATGAGAGAAGGAGATAGACATGTTAGATAACAAGAGTTCAAAGAGTTATATACTCGTGTTAAATGCTGAAAGGGATTGATGACAATCGGGTCCAAGTATTCGATGGTAATGCCGAAATGTGGGTATCTTTTAGCGGATGTTTTGAACTGCGTGGTACATTATTTATGTCCTCCTTCCTTAGGAGTGAGTGTTATGTTTACACCCACAAGAACGGTTTGTGATGAGTCGGTCAAGGATAGACGAATCATTATGGATGGGTTAATAGCAATTATTTTATCGGTTTAAGGTTAACAAAAGATTGTCCATTACCTCCATTGTGTAGGTGGTCGGATTACTTCCCAACTAACCATCACAAGGAGTGGTTGAAGCAATACGAGTCCAACATGGAACGTTGGGATCGTTTAACAAACTTTGTTAAGGACCCAATTGATTTGACCGAGGATGGTGAGTAGTTTAGTTGATCATGTGATTTTGAACATATATTTTGAACATTGAGTATAAAAAAATACTAATGCAATGTTTTGTGATCGTTAACAAAAAAAAATCATTTTTTCATGCATTTAATGCAATGGACGTCCCAGAATCGGTAGATAATGGAGTACCATATCTACCGATTACACACGCATGTGCAAAAATTAGAGTATAATCGGTAGTCTCGTGAAGAATGATTACTACCGATTAAACAAAATCCCCAAATTGAATTTTCTTCGGATTTTGATTTCATAATAGGTAGTTTAGGAATAATTACTATCTACCGATTATAGTTGCCGCCCCAAAAATGAATTTCTCAAAAATTACAAAATTTCTAACTCTTCATCTTTCACAATCGGTAGTGGGTGAAAATTTTTATCTATCGATTTAGAATCGGTAGTTTGTAAAATCACATATCTACCGATTGTGCTTGTAGCCAGAATTGAATTAAACTTAAAAAAAATTCACTTTGTAATCGGTAGTTTAAAGATTTAATTTATCTACCAATTCCATTGTAATCGGTTGTTTTGTAACAAATTAATCCTCCGATTATACTTGTTTTTGTTTACAAATTTTTTCTTTTTATAATCGGTAGTACGGGAACATAATTAACTACCGATTGTTCTCAAAAACCCATAATCGGTAGAAAGTATCAAAACTTATCTACAACCGATTTTGTACCCTATTTGGGAGGAATAAAGAGCCGTTTGAACAGTGTATGAACATATTTTTTAAAAAATTAGTCGTTACACTAGCCTTTGGGTATTTATTGTATATAAAAAGAACTCTTCTCTCAACAAAAAATCCCACAATTCTCGAACAAACTCATTTTTCTTCATCTTCTCAAAAAACCCCACACTTCTCAAACATGGCTACTAGTTGGTCCACCATGGAAGATTTTGCAGTTGTTCGGGCGTGGGTGGTTACCACGAAGCATGATTCTCATCTAAAAATTAACTCTTCTCAAACCATAAAAGCTTTTTGGAACCGGGTTTTCCAAGTTTTTGTGGGTTTAGATGGCAATGGAGGTGGAAGAACATGGAACGTGGTCAGGGATAGATTCGAACAAATTTATGATCGTTGTGATTGTTTTAGAACTGATTTGTACAATGCCAAGTTTAGTTTCCCTGAGCTGGACATCAATGGATATATAAGTATATCTCAAATAGATGTTAATCAAATCAATTATGATCTTAATATAATACTAACATATTGTTCATTACTTTTTTTAGACTCCTTATGCTCTTAAGGACCATAGGGATATGTATGGCAGAAAGTTCACGCATTTTGCATGCTATGATGTATTGAACGAAAATGACAAGTATTTTAATCACGAGTATTTCGATGATGACTATTGGTCAATTAGGCATCAAAACTAACCAAGTGTAATGTTATGATCTACTTTATGTGTCTAAATTCAATGAAAGAAGTCAAAGAACTTTATGTCGGTAGATAATAGTATATTCTCACTACCAATTATGTTTCCATGGTAATTATTTCGTGATTCATATTCTGTCTTGGAGAATTGATGTAGTTTTTTAATAGTGGTAAAAGATTCAATACTCAGACTTGTAAAGATTCAATTTTTAAACCTAATTTTTAACACTAAAAATAAGAAGATTAAAGTAAAATTGATTTTCAATTATGGAAAGGACTGAGACTAAGCATTCCACCATTAGCAAATTTTTCAAGTGATAAAAATCTTGCAACTCCTGTATTCAATTTATTCAAAATATTACCAAAGTTATATTTCAAAATAGTTGTTGTAAATTAAAAGTATGAGACATCAAAAGCTTTAAACTCAGCATGACCAGAGTCGGGTTTGGGTTCTTTACTGTTTTTTCACAGAATTTATTTTCCTGAATCCTGATGAAATGAAATGAACAGATGAAACAATTTTTTTTTCCTGAATCCTGTTTAGTCTGTTTAGTACAGATGAAATGAAATGAACATCATGAAATACATTCTACCACATACAACTGTAATCCAAAATAAACACAAAAGTGACAAAATAAACACAAAAGTGACAAAATAAACATCATGATTCCATGAAAAAAGTGAAAAAAAAAAAAAGTTGTACAGACTACAGTCCTACTATTTCCAAGTTCCAAGGCTGCAAGAAGACCAACTCCAAGTGAAACAAGTGACTTAAGACCCTTTTATCAATCATCTTCAAGGATCAAAGATCTTTGTCATGGGACCCAATAACTCTGCAAGAACCAGAAATGACCTTTATGTTACATTCTTTAACAAATTCAAATTAATAAGTAAAAAAACCAAAATAGCAGAAACAAATTTATATTACCTTCCTCGACGCTGAAGCTATCATCCGGTACATAGTCACATAGAAAATCAAGAGCAATGGGCTTTTCTAACCAGCTTTGCGTACAGAGCAATGCCTCAACTGTCCTAGGAGATAAAAAGCTTCTCCATGGACTAAGCACACGTTTTCCTGTATTAAAAGCCGATTCAAACGCAACTGAAGACCCGGGTATAGCTAATATATCCTTTGCCATGTGTGAGAGGATCTTATACTTTGTACTATTGGCTTTCCACCAAGCCAATATGTCAAAATTGGGATCACTTGGTTCACAATCATCCATCAAATACATATCCAACTCTGAGTTCACCTCAACATATGTGTTTTTCCTATGTTTTTCTTATATTCTTCAAAGAGTCTCACAAGTTCTTGTTTCACAGTTATCATAATACTATTAATCCTGTCATAATTTTTCTCATACAAAAACTCAAACACAAACTCTAATCCACCTTCTTAAGCTCGTGGATCAAGCACCCGGGCAAAAAACATGGAAAAATTCATATCTTCATACCTATCCCAATACTTATTGTACTTTTTTAAACATAAGATCAGCAATACTTGTAATGTAAAAATATGGTGTTTTATAATCTCTAAAAGAAACTAATTGTTTATGGATGATTGTCAATTGCCATAAGAAATTATGTGTTGTAACTTGTGATGAAGCACAAAACTTTACAGTAGAATCAAAAAATACCTTCAAACACTTTACAAGACCTCTGGCATAGGACCAATCTTCAGGGCAGGGAGCATGCTGCTTAGGCTTGTTCTTTTTTTTTTCTTCTTATTTTGCTTCCTGCCTCTTGGATTAGTATTCACAATTTCATTATCAGGTTCAGAACAAGATTCAGAACTAGAAGATAAAACTTCAAGGTCGTCATCTATATCAAAAGATTCAAAACTACGAATATCAGGTAAAGCATCAAATTTATCTTCGGGGAAAATGTACTTCTTTCGAAATTCTTTATTATCTTTTGCTAACCTATTAAAAGCCCTTTCATACTTCTCTGCAACATCTAACATAAGATATGTGCTATTCCACCTAGTTTTCACATCTAAGATCAAGCCTTTCTTGCATTCAACCTTTTCTAAAGAAGCATAGTATCTAAATTTAGTCAACCTAGAAGGAGAACTACAAACATACTTAATCACTGACCTAATCCTCTTAATCGACTTGTTATATGTAAGTATTGCATCTCTTACAACAAGAGCAAGAACATGGGCATCACATCTTACTTGTTAAGAATGAATAACTAGGAAATATTAGAAATTGCAGTTGGTGAATTACAAATTAAATCATCTATAGAAATTAAAAGTCTTACATGCAACTATGATGTCTTTCGACTGCACCTGTCCAACCTGTTAAAGTCTGCGGGCATCCAACTCAAAACCAATTGGAAACGAGTGGAGTGGCCATTTCATATTATATTTTAAGTTCATTATAGGGATATTAGCAATGTGGGACTATTATCCTTCACACGCCCCCTCACGTGTAGGGAACTCTCCGTGGGCCTCTAACACGTGAACATTATATGTACGGGTAGTCGTTGGGCTTACTCTCGTACGAGTCTAGCTCTGATACCATGTTGAAGTCCATGGGCCTAACTAACCTCGAAAAACCGGCTTACAAGGTTAGGGTTGTCAAAGGCTTATTTAACTGCAAGATATTAAGTTGCCCATACAATGTGGGACTAATAATCTCAACACGTCCCCTCACGTGTAACCTCTTTGGGTCTAACACGTGGATATTAAATAGGGTGACGCGGAGTAAAGGTGTGGTCAAATGACTCGTCACAAATTGCCTGCTCTGACACTATGTTAGAATCTGACAGGAAAAGAGAGAGAATAAACACGAAATTAATAAAAAACTACATTGATAATAATCTGGTGTGTCTTACAAAGATGATAATCGTTACCTATTATAGGCCTCACAACCTTTAAACAAATTTCCTAAAACTCTACGAATTCTATAAGGATACTACTTCTAAACTTAAACATAAACTTGGAAACTCATCATATAATACCAAACTAGGAAACTCATCATATAATACCAAACTTCCAACACTCCCCCTTAAGCTGAGTAGTGGGATCTCCAATGCTTAACTTGGACAATACTGATTCAAATATCTTGCCTATAAACTGCCTTTGTAAGAATATCTGCCAACTGATCATCATCATCATCCCTTCCGGCTACACGTGAGGGGGCGTGTTGAGATTATTAGTCCCACATTGTATGAGAAACTTAATATCCTACAGTTAAATAAGTCATTGACAACCCTAACCTTGTAAGCCGGTTTTTCGAAGTTAGTTACGTCCATGGACTTCAACATGGTATCAGAGCTAGACTCGTACGAGAGTAAACCCAACGACTACCCGTACATATAATGTTCACGTGTTAGAGGCCCACAGAGAGTGCCCTACACGTAAGGGGGCGTGTGAAGGATAATAGTCCCACATTGCTAATATCCCCATAATGAACTTAAAATATAATATGAAATGGTCATTCCACTCATTGCCAATTGCTTTTGAGTTGGATGTCCGCAGACTTTAACGTGGTATCAGAGCCAGAACCGTACGAGAGTAAGCCCAACGGCTACCCGTACATACAATAGTCCACGTGTTAGAGGCCCATAAAGAGCGCCCTACACATGAGGGGGCGTGTGAATGATAATAGTCATACATTGGTAATATCCCTATAATGAACTTAAAATATAATATGGAAGGGCCACTCCATTCATAGCCAATTGGTTTTGAGTTGGATGTCCGCAGACTTTAACACAACCAACCACACTAGTCCTCAAGTAATCAATTGCGACAGTATTAGCATTAACATTGTCAAATGTCACAGCAAAAACATCCTCAAGTTCCCAATCCAACAAACATTTCTCTAACATCCTACCAATGGATTTACCTGAATGACCCTTAACTAAGCAAAACATAATAATCTCTTTTGCAACTTCCAATTTTGATCTACATAATGAACCGTAACACAAATATAGTTAAAATTGTTTGGTATGTGTCAGTTGTGAGTGAAACTCTCTCCTTGCTTGCCTTGAAATACTTTTTCAACATTTTTTTCTCTTCTTTATAGATGGTTAAAAGGTCTCTGTAAATTGTCATGCGACCAGGGCATTTGAATCTAGGCTCAAGCTCTTGAAGCAAGGCCCTTAAACCTTCTGACTCAACCAATCTAAATGGCAACTTTTCCCTAATTATAAATTCTATTAAACGCCTTCTGCATCTATCATAACTATAAGAGGAAGCAAGTAGTTTAGAATTTTCACCTGGTTTTGGGGGTGGAAACATAAGACTATTTTGTTCCTTCTTCCTAGATTCTTAAAACATCTTTCTACATGACTCCTCAAGCTAGATGTCTCATTCTTAGTCGGTGCAGAGAACTTATTTTTACAATGATTACATTATGCAGTCTTAGGATCAAGCCTTGTAAAGTCCTTCACCCATACACCAGAAAAGGCTCTTGACTTCTTGATGTCTGCAACTGCAACTGGGGCTACATCTTCGGTTCTAATCTGACGTGCAATTTGAGTTTCAGGTGTCCCAATAGATTCAACTTGAGTTTCAGGTGTAGTTGCAGCTGTACTTGACATTTTGCTGGAAACAATTAAAGATTGATTGATGAATCACCCATTAAGCCCCCTAAGAAACAACAAAAAACACCAAATATGAAATTAGGGCATTACACAATTTACACTAATAAATCCCTAATTTCAATTGAAATTAGGGCATTACACAGTTTACACTAAACATCAGACTCTGGATCAAAAACAACAAATACTAAGACAACAAACACTAAAAGACAGCTAACTAAGTGTTCAAATATGAATCCTGGATTGCTCAGACATTCCATTATAACCAAAGAGTTGTATTAATAGTAGCCTAAAGTTTAGCATGATACATACTAAGCCTACAAAGGACACCCATCAGCAGAGCTACTCATTGATATATAACCAGAGACATTTCATTACACTTGAACTACTCATTGATATATAACACAAAGTTAATATATTTAGACACTTACAAGTTACAATACCCCCCAAAAAGGCCTTTCAGTTAGGTTGGTTTACACCTTCACAGATATATTTTCTAAGAGGTCGTCATAATGCTTACTAGAGAAGTTCAACACAAGACCCTGATGATAATATATAACATC
>JAJJMC010021358.1:795743-817224 GCA_023531435.1 Papaver californicum | reverse complement strand
TGCGTGAGCTGGCGTGAGCCGTCGTATGCTTGGCGTGAGCCGGCGTGTGCCCAGCGTGTGCATATCAAGAGTTAATGGTTTTATTTTAAATTCATATAATAAATATTAAAACCGTTTCATTATTTATGTGAATTAAAAAAACCGTTTTATTATTTATGTGAATTAATGCGAATTAAATTAAAAGATTTTTCATAAATACAATTTAATTCTCTTCTCTCAAATTTGTCTATAAAAGAAAAAGAATTTTCATTTTCAACTTACCCCAGACGCAGCTACTATCCTGTCGTCTTTTCCCCTCTTCTCGCTTTGTTGTGCGTACTAGATTTATTTTTATCTTATTCTTCTGTTAAGTTCACAACGGGCCAACGAGTCTTGCTAACTGGGTTGGTATCAAGAGGTTTTATCCTGGATTCGATTTTCCAACTCTAAAAGGTATAGCAACACTTTTCTAAAGTGTACCTGGCAAATATCGAGTTAAGGGCAGTCTGTTGAACAGGCGACTCCTCTTATCTGTGTTTTGAGTGATTGTCTGAAAATGTGATATTTGCGCTAACGTTAACATTTGCGAAGCTTCTGGTGTTTTGGTTTGTTTCTTTGTTACATGAATAATTTTTAGCCAACAGATTGAACTGCTACTTTATTAGCCTTATTCCTAAAAAGGATGAAACAAGTACACCTAAGCATTCCAGGCCAATAAGTCTTGTTGGAAGTATGTATAAGATCATTTCTAAAATTACAGCTGGAAGAATGAGAATTGTGTTCCCTAAGCTTATCACTGAGCATCAAGGTGCTTTTGTCAAAGGAAAACAAATTCAAAGATGGTATCTTGGAGACAGGGGAATTGCTTGATTCTAGGCTAAAAGCTAAAATTCCAGGGTGCTGTGCAAGTTAGATATTGAAAAAACATTTGATAATGTGAGCTGGAGCTGTGTTGGTAGCATTCTAGAGAATCACGACTCTGGGAAGAAGTGGAGAGGATGGGTGAGGTGGTGTTTAACAACAATACAATCTTTTATTCTTGTCAATGGCAGTTGTACATCGAAATTTCAATACCAAAAAGGGCTGAGACAATGAGACTCTATGTCCCTATTTTTATTCATAATGGTAGCCGAGGTACTTACTAAGCTCTTGCAAAAAGCTAAAGATTTGCAAATGATCACTGGGTTTTGTATTAACTCTGAGATTAGAGTGTCTCATCTGCAGTTTGTTGATATGACACTAATCTTCATGGATGTTAAAGAGGAAGTGATGGAAAACTTGGTGCTAGTTCTTCAGGTATATGGGGCCATTACTGGGATGAGGGTTAATCTTGAGAAGAGTACAATCATTAGCATTGGATCAGATAGCAAGGTTTATAAAACTTTACTGCACACAATGAATGACTATTGAAGACACGATTTCATTGATATCTTTTGTGTTTATATACAATATACAAGATCCTAAATAGAGTAACAATATATTAGACTTGCTTGATGTAGGCTTTGATGTATGCCTTAACTTATGATAGTAGAATCTCCAAAGGATATGGGATTGACATTCGTATTAGAGTTCCCCTTGATTGTAGGCTTAATATCTTCTTCTTTGACTAAGGTGTGTGAACCATACGGTTCTCTTATACGCCCCCGCAAGATTGGCGTTCCATCGGCAAGGCCGATCTTGTTTCGTAGCAAGGCAGTATGCTGCTTAGATAGTGGCTTTGTGAGAAGATCAACTATTTGATATTCCTTGTGCACATGTATGACTTCAATGTAGCCTTTTTGGACTAAATCACGCACAAAGTGTAGATCAATTTGGATATGTTTCATACGTGAATGATGGACATGGTTGAGACTTAGATGCGTGGATCCAATGTTGTCACAAAATAGTTGAGGAGGACCTGTAAGTGAGATACCAAGCTCTGCAAATAATGTTGACAACCATATTGTTTCAGATGCTGTATTGGCAAGTGCTTTGTATTCAGCTTCTGTGGATGATCTAGCAACGGTTCTTTGTTTCTTAGAACTCCAGGAGATTGGGTTTGAGCCTATAAAGATGATGTAGGCAGAGGTGGATGTGCGATCATCTAAATTGCCATCCCAATCTGCGTCCGTATATGTCCGAAGTGTGGATGTTCCCCTTTTGTGAATCTGAATCCCATAAAAGATAGTTTGTTTTAAGTAACGAAGTAACCGTTTGCACGCTGACCAGTGAGTTGTAGTTGGCTTGTGCATGAATTGTGAAAGCTTGTTCACAGGAAAAGCAATATCTGGACGGGTCAGTGTGAGATATTGTAGACTACCAATTAGTCAACGGAATGCTGAACAATCCACAGCTGCGTACCGTCCATTAACTGGAGAGTTTGTGATGTAGAGAGGGGTGTTGAGACATCTTTAGCTTCACTCATGCTTGTAGTGTCCAGAAGTTCTCTGATATACTTGTGTTGAGATAGAAGTATGCATGCCTTGGTTGGTATAACTTCAATGCCTAGAAAGAAATGAAGATCACCCATATCTTTGAGTGAGAACATGTCACTCAGCTTCCTGATGGTGGCTGTTACAAAGTCTGAGTTGTTGCCTATGATGATGAGGTCATTCACATAGACTAGGAGGTAGCAATGAGTAGTATCTCTGCGGTAGACAAACAGTGAAGAGTCTACTTTAGAGTTTTAAAAGCCCAGCTGAAATATAACAAATTTGAGTGTTGTGTACCATGCTCTTGGTGCTTGTTTTAGACCATAAATGGCTTTCTTTAGTCGGCACACATGGTGTGGTCTTGACAAGTCTTTGAAGCCAGGCGGTTGTACCATATAGACAATTTCTGTTAAATCACCATTTAGAAAGGCATTGTTGACATCCATTTGCCGCAACTCCCATCCATTCATTATTGCAATAGACAATACAGCTCTAATTGTAGCTGGTTTCACAACTGGACTGAATGTCTCTGTATAGTCGATACTCGGACGTTGATTATAACCTTTTGCCACAAGTCTGGCTTTGAATTTTTCTATTGAACCATCAGCCTTTCTTTTAACCCGAAAAATCCATCGACATCCTACTAGTATACATCCATCCGGGAGTAGAACAAGTTCCCAAGTGTCGTATTTCAGCAGAGCCGTGAGTTCTGCAGACATGGCCTTTCGCCAGCAAGGATCATCTATGGCTTGACATACACTTGTTGGTTCAATGGATTGAGGTAGAGGATGTCTGGAAACTGTATGAATCTTGGGTTTAAAGATTTGATTCATTGATCTTGTGGTCATATTGTGAGTACGATGAATAATCTCCAAGTCTTGATCTGTGGTTTGAGTCGGAGAAGTATTGTCTGTGCACATACTTGCATCAGGAACAGGAGCTATAGAAAACGCTGATGCATTGCTTGTGCACATCCTTGCGTCAGGAACAGTTGATTATGATGCATGTTCAGTGGCAGTTGCGTCTGGAAGGCTGGGCAGTTGACTCAAGTAGGGAGCTACATCTTGTACAGGATTAGTAAATAAAGAGTTATATGGGACAATATTACCTGAGGAGGATGTAACAACAACATGTGATCTTGTTGTAGACAATGCAGGCGTTATTGCTTGTGGAGCCTGGATGGATTGTACCATAATCTCATTGTGGAAGTGTAGAGGTAGAGGCTGAGAGTTGTCTGCTGGAGAATGCCTAGGAGACTCACCAGATACAAGGGAAGATGGAAAGAATGACCTATTTTCATCAAACATCACATGCCGAGAGATATACATTCTCTTTGTATGAGGTTCAAAGCATTTGTAACCATTTTGAGTTAGTGAATAGCCCAGAAAGATACATATTTTGGATTTGGGTTGCATTTTATTTGAGTTGTAGGGCTTCGTGAGTGGATAACAAATGCACCCAAATTTTTTAAGCTTGGAGTAATTCGGGATTCGACCAAAGAAACTTCAAAGGGAGATTTGTTGTGCAGAATGGGTGTTGGTTGACGATTAATGAGGTAAGTGGTTGTTTGAAAAGCATGTGGCCAATAAGAAAAATCTAAGTGAGCATCATGAATAAGAGTGAGACCTGTTTCAACAAGATGGCGATGACGCCGTTCAGAGACACCATTCTGTTGTGGTGTGTGAGGAACCGTGGTGAAATAGGTGATACCATGAAGAGACATATATGGTCTTAAGGCTAGAAATTCTCATCCATTGTCAGAATACAGAGTTTTTATGGATTTCTGGAAGCGATTTTCAACAATGCGTTTGAACTGTGAAAAGATTAGAGAGACATCAAATTTGCTAGTCATGGGATAAAAGCAGATGTATTTCGTATAATAATCAACAAGCAGAAGATAGTATCGGGATCCCTCAATCCCAGTGTAGCTGGACGGTCCCCATACATCTGTATAAATGAGTTCAAGAGGTTCATGACTGCAAAAACTTGTAACACGAAAACATTGTTGATTTGCTTTATTAATAGAACAAGACTGACATAAGACAGACAGATTTTTATGAGAAGAAATAGGTAATGATAATTGCTTAATAAGATGTTTAACAATTTTAGAAGAGGGATGTCTAAGACGTTTGTGCCATCCATCCGTTGACGTTCTTTCATGCATATACGCAGCCTTAGGTGACGCCTGCAGTGACTCCGGAAAGATGTATATGCCGTTGTTACATGCTCTTTTTAGTAATATCGCCCCGTGCTCTTGTCCTTCACGAAAAAATGAAAATGATGAAATTCAACAAATACATTGTTTTGTTTAGTAAGATGATGCACAGAGATGAGATTTTTGCAGAGATTTGGGACATAAAGGGTGTCACTTAGTGTAAATTTTCGATGTGGAGTATTTAAGGCCAAAGAGCCTATGTGTGAGACAGCCAAACCTGAGCCATCACCAAGAATCACTTCATCAGTTCCATCATATTCAGAGTGCATGGATAGATTAGAGAGATCACCCGTGATGTTGTGAGAAGCGGCTGAATCAAGTAGCCAGTTTTTTTTTCCTTTGATCCAGAAGCGACGTCACAATTAATGGAAGCATTTTGGGAGTAAATTTTAGAACATGTCTTGGCAGTGTGACCGTCCTGGTCACAAAGTTGATATTTTGGCTGGTAACGCCTGTTGGAGTTGTTGTATCTGCCAGTGTTTGTTGTGTAGCGACGTCCATCACGTTGGACGCTGTTTGAATATATGCCTGGAGGAAAACTTGAGTTGCTGACTTGCCTTGGATGTCTACCTGGAGAGCGTCTGGAGGAGTCGGAGTGTCTTTAACGCTGTTGACTTGCTTCAAATCCTGATGCCTTGATTCTGGTGTAATTTGCAGATGCAACCAAGTTGTGTGTTGCCGTTTCAATTCGTCTGAGGTAGGTTTCATGGCCAACTAACAGGTCATGTAGCTCTTCAAATGTTAAAGAGGACTCTCGTGCTCGTATAGGTGCTACAATTTCCCTGTAGTCTGAGTCTAGACCATTCAGCACATAGAGAGTTAAATCATCATCTGAGATGGATTGATCTATGGTAGCTAGTTCATCAAGTAGATTCTTCATAGCATGAAGGTACTCGGAGACAGTCCTATTCCCATGCTGGATCAAGGTAAGTTCTTCCTTTAACTGCATAACACGAGTTCTTGATCGGCTAGCATAGAGATTAGTAAGTTTTTTCCAAGCATCATGAGATGCTTTAGCTGTAGCTATGGGAGGAGTAATTGATGGAGACAGTGAGGCTAGAATTGCACTCAAGATAAGCTTGTCCTGTCGAACCCAGTGGGTTTTGCACAGCTCTTGAGTAGGTGTACCATCTGAGGAGGGGCATGGGAATTTGCCTTTAACATAATCAAGAAGATCATAGCCAATAAGCAGTGCCTCAAACTGGGCATGCCATTGAGGAAAGGTGGAAGGTGTTAGTCTTTCATTTATTTTTGCAGTGATATTGAGAGCTATTAAGGGTTTGTCTGAGCCAGAAGAAGGTTGTGTGTTGATGATGAAATTTGGTGTTTGCTCAGAGGAGGAGGAAGACATGGTTTCAATGGTGGAAGCTCGTTAGAGAAAAATATGCTCTGATACCATACAACTTTACTGCACACAATGAATGACTATTGAACACACGATTTCATTGATATCTTTTGTGTTTATATACAATATACAAGATCTTAAATAGAGTAACAATATATTAGACTTGCTTGATGTGGGCCTTGATGTATGCCTTAACTTATGATAGTAGAATCTCCAAAGTATATTGGATTGATATTGGTATTAGAGTTCCCCTTGATTGTAGGCTTAATATCTTCTTCTTTGACTAAGGTGTGTGAACCATACGGTTCTCTTATAAGGTGCAGGATCTGACTAACATTATGCACTGCAAGATGGAAACTCTACCTTTCACTTATTTGGGAATGGATCTTGGGAGTTCTTCTAGACAAACCTCTGTGTAAGATGTCATTATTGAGAAATTCAACAAAAGCTGGCTAAATGGAAGAGAAGATTTATGTCAATGGCAGCTAAAATTCAACTCATAAATAGTGCTCTTGTTAGTCTCCCAACTTACTTTATGTCAGTGATGCAAATGCCAAGAGCTGCGGAGATCAAGCTTACTATAATTATGAGAGAGTTTCTATGGGCTCAACTATTAAAAAGAAAAAGGTCAGTTGGGTGGCATGGAAGAACCTGAGCAAACCTAAGGATTTATGAGGTGTTAGCCTTATAGATTTGGGGGTAATAAACAAAGCTCTATTATCTAAATGGAGATGGAGATTTACAAGTGGAAGGAACCTCTTTGGAGGAAAGTTATTCAAGTGAAGACTAATTCAGGCAGCAACGACTTATGGCCTAAAGAGTACACCGTGCTGCCTTATGGGAGGGGGTATTGGGGAGGAATTCAAAATGAAAAAAGGTTGATACATATGATGTCCACTACAAACATAGCTTCCGGGGGAAATATTAGGTTCAGGAAGGATAAATGGTGGAGAGCCACTCCCTTCTCCTCGACTCACCAGAAAGCTTTTAAGGAAACATCATATAAAAATGCTAAGGTTGCAGACTGTTGGTGATAATTCCTGTAACAATGAACAACCTGAACAAAACACTTGAAATGGGTTATGCGTTAGAAAAACAGAACACTCATACAATCACAGACAAAGCACAGGAGGTGGAGTCGCATGTTCAACTGACTGCCCTTAACTCGATATTTGCCAGTTACACCTTTGAAAAGTGTTGCTATACCTTTTAGAGTTGGCAAATCGAATCCAGGATAAAACCACCTGATACCGACCCAGTTAGCAAGACTCGTTGGCCCGTTGTGAACTTAACAGTAGAAAAAGATAAATAAATTAAATTTAGTGCGCACAACAAAGCGAGAAGAGGGGAAAAGACGACAGGATAGTAGCTGCGTCTGGGGTAAGTTGAAAATGAAAATTCTTTTTCTTTTACAGACAAATTTGAGAAAAGATAATTAAATTGTATTTATGAAAAATCTTTTAATTTAATTCTCATTAATTCACATAAATAATAAAACGGTTTTTAATTCATATAAATAATGAAACGGTTTTAATGTTTATTATATGAATTTAAAATAAAACCATTAACTCTTGATAGGCACACGCCGGCTCACGCCAAGCATACGACGGCTCACGCCAGCTCACGCAAAACACACGCAAAAAACACACGCAAGCTCTGCAAGCCCGCGTGCGTGCTTCGGTGCGAAGCACCGCACATGTGTGAATTTGCCCACTAGCCCATTCCCTTAGTCTATATCCAATCCACACGTTTTTCCCTTAGAAGCAACTTTCGTGGTAATTAGATAGACTTCATCCTTGATTTATCCCATGCGGGACAAACCAAAGGTTTTTCATTCACATAGAAGTGAAAAAATGGATTTCTTATTTCCACACACAATATAGGCTAGTGACCCTTTGGTCCCATCAAGATAATTTTTGTAACAAAATATTTTTTTTGTAAATAAGCAATAAATTCATTTTTAATTCTAACAATCCCCCACATGAATGAAGAAAGCGATAAATCAGAAAACCGGAAAACGAGAAATGCCTCTTAAGCAATAGGTGACCATATGGAATTGAACCTTTGCTTAGTGAGAAGTACCGGAACTACTTGATGGACAGTGAACGCGATGTCTTGAACTGCCATCGTTTGGTGTAGTTCTTCAATAGCTCCTTACGCGAGATATCTCTCAAGATTTCTGTTAAGTTCACGCCGTTGTGTACGTTTTGGCCCTGGACATATCCCGTTTCTCAGAATGCTCTAGAGAATCAGCTCAGTTCTCATAGGAAGCGACCAACTTCCTCATTCAGATAGGTGAGTTCTATCAAGAGTGTTAACTGCTACACCCCATTTCAATCTTAAATTGAAACTATAGAACTCATTAAGACTTTACAATAAGTCATCCTCACATGCAGTCACACTATCACGTCTACACCATAGGGAATGGACAGAGAAATTGGTTCTCTGATAGTGTTTAATTTTTACCCACCACAAATAGTTGTCTCATTCAAAACCTTGATCTTGGGATCTCCAGTCAGCAAGGTTGAGTATCCTTCATGGCAAGTTTTAATTGATGAGCTTAAGTCCCATCCCCCTCGATGCATTACTAACTATCTCCTTGGACAAGCCTTTCGTCAAAGGGTCTGCGATATTCTCCTTAGACTTCACAAAGTCAACAGAAATAACGCCATTCGAGATTAGTTGTTTTAGAGAATTGTGTATTCTCCGAATATGAATGGATTTTCCATTATAATTGTTATTTTTTATAATTAGCTATTGTAGCTTGACAATCACAGTATATAGATATAGCTGGCACAGGCCTATGCCAGAGAGGAATGTCTTCTAAAAAGCATCTTAGCCAAGCGGGCTTCCTCTCCTACTTTATCTAATGCAATAAACTCGGATTCCATAGTGGACCGAGCGATACAGGTCTGTTTGGAACTCTTCCAAGACACTGATCCACATCTTATAGTGAAAACGTATCCACTCCTAGATTTGAACTCCTCTGAGTCTGTTATCCAGTTTGCATTACGATGTCCTTCAAGGACTGCAGAGTATCTCTTATAACTCAAACAAAGTTTAGAGTGTATTTTTGATACCTTAACACTCTAAAAAGTGCATCCCAATGCTCCTATCAAACTGGTTATATTTTCTAAGTACAAATTCAATGTAATGAGATTGACTAAGACTATATATATTAGACTCTCTTCTAATTTTCATCCCTAAGATTTCATCTGAGGGACCTAAGGCTTTCATGTCAAGGTCTCATTCAACATGTTCATAGTGGAATAAATTACATCTACCAGTATAATCGGATTATCAACATACAAGCATACAAACGCACAGGTATCATTCACAAGTTTGGTGTAAACATACTTGTCATATTCATTTATTTTAAACCCACTAGAAATCATGCTCTAAAAGATTTCTCTATTCTAAATCATTTGCCTCTTCAAGGCTCAACTTCATCTTCCTAAAGAAGTAGTGTGTGACACGTAGAAAAGACATCTAGGGGATCAACACATATCATGCGAGATTCAGATTTCAAGGAAAAATAATTTTTCCAAAGAAAACAACATCCCTAGATTCCTCAGCAGTATTCACATCAATTTCTGAAGTATCAGAACTCGCAACCCTAAACATTTAATCTGTATTGTGTTCAGAATATCACATGAAGACACAATTAACAGATTTGAGTTCTATCTTTGTCATCTTAGGTGGAGGAATATAAACCTTAGTCAAGCACCCCCCACATTTTTTGGAGTGTGCAAAATAGGATTGCCTATATTTCTAGAATTCATTTGGATATTTATTTGATCCTTTAAAATGTACTTTGTTCGGGACAAAGCCAGCTGAGAGGACGGTCTCCCCCACAATTCGCAGTTATTCCTGAACTAATTCATGGCTTTATCATCTCCTTAGTGGATTATATTTTCACCTCTAGTTTGAACTGAGTTCAAGTCAACTAGGTCTGAAGAATTAATTCTATGTGTTTAGAATTTTTCCTGAATATTTTTCTTATAAGACATTTTAGCATATTTTAGTTTTATGTATATTTTAACCTCTATGTTTATTTTCTAAAATTAAATTTGGGAAATTCAGACTATGTTTTCCAACTTTGTTCATTGAATAACATGACCATGTCTTCCATGTCAAACATCCAATGCCACACACACATAAAATGAATCAATTTTAATCATTTAAATTGATGTTACATCTAATTTGTAAAAACTCTCTGTCTTATAGCTCTTTCCACTGAGTTACACTATTTTTTTCCCAGATTCATAAATAACCTTATCATCTAATATACTATAAGATACAAGAATTTTACAGATGTCCGGAACATGAACAATTTCTTCAATGTGAGAGTTTTGTCGAAAATTGAGCTTCAGCCCAACTTTGCATTTTTTTTTTCACAACCCGTGTTGCGGACGAGTTAACCATATAAAGCTTTTCTCCTTCCCCTACCTTCTGATAGGAGGTGAACACATCTTTGTTTCCGCGGATATGCTTGGTAGCACCAGAGTCTACCCACCAGTCTCTCACATTGGTTACCACTTTGACTTCAGACACTGTACCAAAAAACTTGTTCTAAAGATTTTTCATAATAATTTGGCATTATTTTATTTTATTTCTATATAAATAAAATCCTTACGATTTCTATAAATATTGCCTAATTTAGTATGACTATGATTTATTTATAATCAAATAATATGCATGCTCCATGTAAATTCATTTTAGCGCATGATAACTACGTTTTATTATGCGCATACAAATTGTCTTGATTTTATGCATTAAATTTAATGCATCTCAACGTTTCATCAAATGTGTCCTACGGTTGTTAATTTTAGTGTTTTAACCGTTCTAATAACTTCAAGACATCATGCATACAATTCAAATATATTATGATTATAATTAATAAATCATACCTGATTATCGTTGCTACCACCAATTGAGCGAAAGAATTTTTCCCTTTGAGCCATGGAGTCTCCATCAAATCCCCGCTGAAGAATACAGTTGGCCCAAACACATATCATCAGCTAGAAATGGAATGCACCCAAAACCATCTCTAGGACTTAACTCAAATCCAACCCAAATTGAGTACCCAAGATCAGTGTCATAAGAAGAAGCCCATAGCTTAATACCCAATGCAGGTTCATTACAATTAAGAAGAGGCCCACATTTTTATGAGTCATATGAATAAGGGCAAAATGGTATTTTCGTGAATTTTATTTTAACCCTAAAAAGATCACCTTCTTTTTCTAGCAACCACGGCCACCTCTTCCCACCGTAACTATCACCATCTTCTTCTTCTCGTTCAAGAACCAAAGAACAATAGAAGCAAACCCAGATTCAATTTCGAACAAAAGAAGCAAACCCATTTCTGACTCATTTCAACTCTCCTGATTCTCAATCGTCGTAATCGAACCTTGTTGACTCCTCGCAACAACATTAAACCCCTCAGGCAATTGCACAGCTTCATCACCATGACTGAAGTTTCACCGCCACCATCATGGCTGAAACTTCACTTGCATCAGTTGTACCGCCATGGAAATTCTGCTGCTGAGAACCTCTAAAACTATCAAGACCCGCCATTGCTACCCAAATAAAGCAAATCAAAGCTTTAAACTCTTCATTCTCACACAGCAAAAATCTTCAAAGAAGAACCGCTACTGAGGCCAAACTTGGAAGTATTGGATGAACACCCACGTCTCAAATCCCACTTCTGACACCATCTAACACCATGTGGGGGATTCTTAAAATGTTGGGAAGAATTTTTAGTTTACTCTTTCCCTCTTATTCAGACCAAATCACGGCCATTCTCTTTGAGACATTTTCTCAAACACCTGACGGGAATTTCTAGCTAGTGAATCAGGCAAGACAACCATTGTTTTTACGACCATTCACTCCTTCCATGCACTGATTTATTATCCTATTCACACATAAATAACATTCACAGTAACCCATTTGTAATTTTCCCTGATCCTGCTCTTATATTATGGAACAATCCCCAAATTGATTAAAATAAGCAAACTTGGTGAAATCTAGGAGGGTGATGAAGAATCTTTGGCAAGAGAAGCTGCAGCTGTAACCGTCCTTTCTTTTTTATTTAGTTTCTTTTTAGTTTTAAACGAGTTATCAATTTGTTGATTTATTGTTGAAAATTTTCTGAAGAGAAGAAGAACCAGAGAGACCCTTTACAGAAAATTTCAGTGATTTCGATTCTCTGTTGGTTATTGGGTTTGTGATTGGAAGAAACCTCTGGGTTGTGAAACTGTTTACAAAAGCCATGGCTACTGTATAATTTGGGTATTTTCTTGAACCGGTAAAGGTTCTTGAACTTCATGTTCTCCGGCCACAGTTCTTTGGTAAACGACCGGTTCAATTTTGTTCTCTAATTTAGACCAAAATTATTCTAAAACCAATTCCTGTTCTCAAAAGAAAATCACCTAATAACCCATCTCTATCAACCATAAGAACCCAATGCTGCTAGAGGTGAACTTGGTGCTCAGCAACAACGTCTTCGAAAAAACATGTCGGAAGACGACATTTCCGTTTGATTCATCGAAACAAAATTAATAAAAATATATCGAGTTAAGATTGTTGGTGATAATTCTTGTAACAATGAACAACCTGAACAAAATACTTGAAATGGGTTATGCGTTAGAAAAACAGAACACTCATACAATCACAGACAAAGCACAGGAGGTGGAGTCGCATGTTCAACAGACTTCCCTTAACTCGATATTTGCCAGGTACACCTTTGAAAAGTGTTGATATACCTTTTAGAGTTGGCAAATCGAATCCAGGATAAAACCACCTGATACCAACCCAGTTAGCAAGACTCGTTGGCCCGTTGTGAACTTAACAGTAGAAAAATATAAATAAATTAAATCTAGTGCGCACAACAAAGCGAGAAGAGGGGAAAAGACGACAGGATAATAGCTGCGTCTGGGGTAAGTTGAAAATGAAAATTCTTTTTCTTTTATAGACAAATTTGAGAGAAGAGAATTAAATTGTATTTATGAAAAATCTTTTAATTTAATTCTCATTAATTCACATAAATAATAAAACGGTTTTTAATTCACATAAATAATGAAACGATTTTAATATTTATTATATGAATTTAAAATAAAACCATTAACTCTTGATAGGCACACGCTGGCTCACGCCAAGCATACGACGGCTCACGCCAGCTCACGCAAAACACACGCAAAAAACACACGCAAGCTCCGCAAGCCCGCGTGCGTGCTTCGGTGCGAAGCACCGCACATGTGTGAATTTGCCCACTAGCCCATGCCCTTAGTCTATATCCAATCCACACGTTTTTCCCTTAGAAGCAACTTTCGTGGTAATTAGATAGACTTCATCCTTGGTTTATCCCATGCGGAAAAAACCAAAGGTTTCTCATTCACATAAAAGTGAAAAAATGGATTTTTTATTTCCACACACGATATAGGCTGGTGACCCTTTGATCCCATCAAGATAATTTTTATAACAAAATATTTTTTTTTATAAATAAGCAATAAATTCATTTTTAATTCTAACATAGACCTTATTCATCAAGGAAAATGGCAAGTTCAACTTAAGAACCAACCAACATAGGAGGTATTAAGAGAATTCACTTATTTGATGGAGTTACTTGGTGATCCTCGTTCTCTAGATCGTGGAGAAGACACACTGGTATGTGTCCTAGACTCTTCTTATTCTTCTTCTGATGGGTATATTGGCTCATGAAACACTCTCATCAATCTGTTAGCTCTAATTTCAGTTATGTGTGGAAGAACAAGATGCCACAAAAAGTTCAATTATTTGTTTGCTTTGTAGTCTAAAATGCACTTCCAACGGTTGATTACCTCAATAAGAGAGAATGTGACATTAAGGCAGTGGATTACTTCATAGTAAGAATGAAGTCATACCTTGGGAGCCATCAAACTTCAGTTAAAGAACAGTTGTAGAACTGGTCTAAGTTTAATGAAATTAGGCCATTAAAGCACCACGAGAAGCGGCACTAGCTATAGCGAGAGTAACACGTGAGCATCAAGGTGCTATTGTTATTCTTTGGGGGTTCAAATTTGAACAATTTTAGTTTGTTTCCAATTAGTCGAGTGCTTTTGGATTGGAAAACATTTATCTGTAATTGAGTTTGTATTTAGCATAAGTTTAATTCAATCACTTAAGCTCGAGTTATGTATTGTATGTACTTGGACAGTTAGATTTTAGTTCATTGAAAACCCTGAGCCATATTCTTCCAAGAGTATAAGGAAATGGACTTACCTAATATACTTACACAAACAAAAGATTATCAAAAGAAAATAACATGTGAAATTCAAAGTTCGATTATAACATAACATAAAATATAGTACAATTTCTTTAAGGAACATGAACTTGAAACAAACTAAAAAAGATATTCACAGCATAAGCATTAAATTACTTCTCAATAAAATATATCATTGCTCAACATGGTGAACTCGCAGTGAATTTCAGCAATATTTCCATAATTCATAAAATCGGTTCCAAGATATTCTGGTTCTTCGGCTTTCGGACAGAATTGAACGTGGCTAGAACCACTATTATTATGTAATAACCCATTATCAAATTCACTCCCATAAACTTCCTCCTGTTGTAAACACTCTTCACTTATACCACCGGTAAAAACACCTGAATCATCTAAAATTTCGTCTGGAACAAAATTTGAGTCACCGGAACTTGAACCATTTTCGCTATGATCTTGATCCAGAAACAACCATTCCGTGAAAAATATCTTAGGAAGGAAACTTTCATTTGATTCTTGAACGGGTTTAGAGTTTAAAGCTGCCAAACTGATTTGGTTTCCGGTTCCTCCAATCTGTTCGAAGGATTCGAAAGAACCAGAACTCGAAATTCTAGTAAAACTGGTTCCAATTGAAGCAGCAGTACTAGTGGAGGTACTATTAAATTCATCAAAATCTGAATTTACACTTTGATTTTTGTTGAATTTAATCATTTCTAATTCCCCGGCTTTCATTAATTTCTTCTTAAGATAAGAATTCCAGTAATTCTTAATCTCATTATCAGTTCTTCCTGGCAAATGTTGAGCTATTTGTGACCACCTAAATTTATCGTCAAAAACATTATTCATCAGTACCTCCTGATTAATAAGTAAATAGCATAAATGTTCTTAATTTTTTGCTTACTTGTTTCCTAAAAGCCGATGAAGCGCGACAAACGTTTCCTCCTCTTCTGATGTAAATGTTCCTCGTCTTAATCCCGGCCTTAAATAATTAATCCATCTTAATCTACAGCTTTTCCCGTTGCGTTGCAAACCTGAAAACCCCATTTTGGAAGATTAGAATTCACAGTATTCATTTAAGAACTCTTCAAACCAGAACGTTAAGGCCACGCTTAAAAATGCACGTAATGTATATGGAGTTGGCATTTAATGACTTACCAGCTCTTGCGGGGATGGTACTCCAGCAGCCATGACCATATCGGAGGACGTAATTTCGTAGTCGCTGATCCTCATCCGGTGACCATAACCCTTTCTTGTGCTTCATTTTGGGCTTTTCGCAAGTCTTGCACCCCATCATCCAGCAACAATGACAACTCTTTTCTTTTGTGATTAATGACTAATCACAAGATACACAAGTATGGGAAAATGAAGTATGATAGAGAAGAATAAATAGAGGTAGATGATAATGTTGAATTTAAAGGGTACTGAAAATTCGTCGTAGGTTTAGACTTATGATTAGTAAACTGTGTAGATATACAAGTAACTAATTATTGATTAGGTAGACAAGGAAATCAATTAATAATTGATTAAGCTAATTATTCTGTTTTAGCTAGAAGTCAATATATAAGCTCGGATTGGTTACATACTAGCTGAATGGGCTTATTCTTCTTCTTCATTTTTTAAATAGAATTTTTTTTTTTATAATTAATGAAAAAAGAATACAAGAAAAATTTATGATCAAAGACTCCAACCAAGAATGTTACAAAACTCGATCAATCATAATCCTTTATTTCATCTTTACAAGTCCACAAGATGACAAATCACTTAACATTTTGAATCGGCTCTTGTGCACTCATAGTTTAATTTTATTCTGAATTTATTTATTTATTTTATAAACTCTTTTGAAATCATCTGAGAAGGCTTGTTTGAGTGAATATTTTTTTTATTATTTTGGGTTTTATATTGTAATTCTTTTCAGTTGTCTCATTCAATTTCGAAGTATTCTTCGCCTCATTTTTCTTACAATAATATACGTCACTCTAGTGTGAGTCACTATTCACTAGCTAATAATACTCAAAAACATTCTTGATTAACTATTTGTAGCTAACTAATACACTATCATTTATCAACTTGATTTTTGATTGTCTCTTTCCTTTTGGAACTGAAATTTTAATCTTCAATCCAGCCACCTCTGGGCCACTTCAAATCTTCAATTTAACCTTCTTTTAACTTTTTACCACATTAAGAAAATAAAAATTCCTAGCCATCTTTAACATCCACGTGGGTGCCATAGTCAGGAACACACCGGTGGCGGCCCAAAACAAAGAGTGGTCGAATTTGATTTTCATGAGAGGCCAAAAACATGTATACTCTCCCCAAGACAAATTCAACGACTTGCAGGGTTGATCCGCCACCGTCCGGTGCCCAAAGGAACTCATTTCCAATGATAAATTCAAGTATGGGCAAGTGGAACCCTATTTGTTAAGTGAAGAAATGCATAAATGGTCTTCATTCGATTTCTATAAGGTGCAAGATGGTGTTAGACAACTTTAAGCGGATGTTATCTGGAGTTTATACTCGTGTGACAAATAATTAGGAACTTTTTTTTGGGTTCAACTCAAGTTGGCTTTTGATTCTTAGAATCTCCCTTGGTGAAGAATGCATAAAAGGGAAAATTGTGCCTACATCACTTCTGGCATGTGTATTTCTCCGTTTGTGGGTCAATTTGGAAGTGCAGGAATCAAAACATTTTTGAAGATGGAAATGCGGACACTCAGGGGGTTCACTATACGAAATCAGTCTTTTTTATAACGACATATTAATGTTACAATGATTTATTAAAGCATTGAAAAACGTTGGAAAAGCGACGTTATTTTAAGTGTTACAATAATTTCTCAACATTAAAAATTGTTATGATAAAATTTTATTAATTAACGGATGCATCCGTTGGAGAAAACACTCCACCGATTAATTAGTCAGCTCAAAATTAATCTGCTGACATGTTGTTATAACGGATAACCGTTACTCCCTCATATTGTAACAGTTAGCATGTAACAGTTCGGCGTAACAGTTAATATAATGACGATATTGTTTGTAACAGTTGAAATCATGCCAGTTTTGTAACCACTTTATCAGCGATTAATAGATGTTGCTTAGTTGATCGTAACAGTCTGTCGTATCAATCAATGTAACAACGACTTTGTGTTTAATGGTTGACTTTTTGCCCATTGTCCTTCTTTTTAACGGTTTTAGCAACGACTAACAGATGTTGTTTAACAGTTTAGCTGTAACAGTTATCATAACGATATAATTAGTAACAACTAACGTGTAACTGTTAAAGTTAGCCACATGTCAATCAGCTGTACCCTGTGATGTAACGCCTCAAATCGTTGAGGATTGATTGTAATATTAAGGAATTTGTCAGGTGTCCATAATTACTAACAGATTTTATAACGTTGATTCAATGTTGATATAAAAATATAGTTTTTTTAAATAATGTTACTAATTATGTGTTATAACTAAACTCCCATATTTAGACCATGCAGTGCATTTTATTCATGAACCTGCAGTGCAATTCATTTCTGAACCTACAATGCAATTCATTTCTGAAACTACAATGTTGAATCTAAAACCCATAATTCAATCTCATTCTGCAATACATACATTCTCAATCTACAAACACAAGTAATTCATTCATTCATTATTTCTGAAATCCATACAATAACCAATTGAACCAATGTTTGTTTCATCATTCATTCACATACCTAAGTATATATGAGTATAGTTTTTACATTGAAAGAACTATTTAAAGCAAAAAACATACATGGTTTCCTATGTTATAAGCAAATGACAAGATTATGCGTTTCAGCAATTTCTAACATGAGCAAGTATTGTTCTGCATTATACCTTGGCCCATAAAAAATTGTTCATCCGCTAAAAGAAGTCGCCCACTGACATCAGAGTAGCCTTAACCACTTCTTGGCATCAACTATTGCCATCAATTCTAGTATCCTGGCAAACAACAAGGATGGTAGTAAGAACAAACCTTGTGGTAGATTTAATAAACTCACAACTTTACTACAAGCAAAAGTAACAATCAAAATCACGACATATGTAAAGTAGTAAATTTTAGTAAGATATACCTCTCTAAAAGAAATTGTGGTTATTCTAATTCACGTTGCATCTTGGCTCAGATGTTATACTTCTGCAAATAATGAAACAAAATATCAAATTAATAACAACTTGCGTACGAGAGACAAATATTCATTCAGTAATTTGGGCAATTCATTTACATGTTCATTGTCGTTCTGGAATTCCTACAATCTCATTGTTGAATATCAACATTTATTCATTCTGGATCTCATCTAAAAACCATTAAGTAACAATAATTTGAACATTGACAACCTAAGTATCAAAAGTTTCTATTTGAAAAAGTTGCCACTGGCAATTTACATACATGGTTCATATAAAAAAGAATGAAAAAATTTAGTAAGAGTTTACTCACCAATAGAATTAGAGAGGAGAATGTGTTACTTCTCGTTTGTGCTACTTTTGAATCTTTGCAGGACCAATACTGTCAATGTATTGCTGCACATCCATAACAAAATTTCTCTATCAAGGTTCTACAACGCTATGCAAGAGAATGGATGAACTTAATCCAAGAAACTTGATCTTGGTTACAATTTCATTCCCTCAATTGTACAACTACGCAAGGCCAACATTGTTTCGCTTGTTTATCCAGCTTCAGGTGTTTGCATCAATGAATCCGTAAAAAATAAAAAGAATGGTAGTATGAGTCAATCAAATTTTTATTAAGGGAAGGAGAACATAATAATGATAAGTAATGCAAGAAACTCTAATGTGTTAAGAGTTGACTCACCAACTGAAATTAAGGAGGTTACTTGTCAGGTTTGCTGCATCGATCTCCATAAGGTATTAATGTTTTATACAAAAACAAACAACTCACATGAGTAGAGTTTTTCGAAAACTTAACAAGTAATATGTTATTTCTACGAAAACTCTATGATGCATGTGAGTTGTTTCTTTTCGCATAAAAATGAATATCTTGTTCGTTTATTGTTGTATTCCTATTTTGCAAGTCATGTTCAAGAACTTCTCAATGTATTGTTGCACATCCACAGGTATAATATTTCTCTATCAAGGTCCTGCAACGCTATACAAGGGAAGGGATGAACTTAATTCAAGAAACTTGATGTTGGTCAAGTTAATTCCCTCGCTTGTATAGTTTTACAAGGCCAACATTGTCTCGTTTGTCCATCCAGCTTCTTAACACAGTAGGATTTATCCAGCTTCAAGTATTTGCATCGATGAATCCTCTAAAAACAAAAAGAATGGTAGTATGAGTCAACCAAATTTTCATTAAGGGAATGAGACCATAATAATTATAAGTAATCTAAGAAATTCTAATGTGTTAAGAGTTTACTCACCAACTTGAATTAAGGAGGTTACTTGTCAAGTTTTTTATATCGATCTCCATAAGGTGAGCATGAGTTGTTTCTGTTGGCATAAAAATGAATTTCTTGTTCGTTTATTGTTGTATACCTATCCTTTAAGTCATGATCAAGAACTTAGGAATAAAATCATTTCAAAAAAATTCATTATTGAATAAGTATGAATTATTCCATATCTTACACATACTTGCAGAAACAACAACATAATCATTTCTTGTTCTTCTACACTTCATATGGTACTGCGACACTAGCACATCTCCAGCTGCAAGTCTTTCCAACAATGATTCCTCATAAAACAAAAAGAGAATGGTATTAAGTGAGTAAATCAACCAGTAGAAAATAATGATATCAAGGGAAACTAATGATTATAATAGTTTAGTCACCATTGGAATTAGAGAGGAGAAACGTATTAGCTACCAGGTTAGATGCATCGATCTCATTCATTTACATCAAATTTAACGACTAATACGTTTCCACTCTGAAAACTCTATGGTGGCAAGTTGTACCTTTTGGCAAGAATCATGTAAAACATGAGATTTAAAAAGATCATAATAGTTAAGTAAACAAACCCGAGATTACAATCTCTTGGAAACTTTCTCCGCAGTAGGTATTCTCCAGCTTCAGGACTTTGCGTCAGTGAATCCTCACAAAACAAAAGAGAGAATAATAGTCAATAAGTGTATCAACCTAGAGAAACTAATTATAACAAGGAAAACTAACGATTATAAGAGTTTAGTCACCATTGGAATTAGAGAGGAAAACGTATTAGTCATCAGGTTAGATGCATCGATCTCTTTTATTTACAGCAAACCTAACGACTAATACATATCCACTTCAAAAACTCTATAGTGGTAAGTTGTACCTTTTGGCAGGAATCATGTAAAACGCATATTTGAAGAGATCATAATAGGTAAGTAAACAAAACTGAGATAAAAAAAGGAAGCATGCAGTTTTGCATCGACAATAGCTCATATAATTGAAATGAGTGCACATGTATAGGTACCCCAAAATTACCACATCTCTTATCTTGGTGTACACTGATCCTGCAAGGCTACTTGTCTGGTTTGCTGCGTCGATATCCATAAGGTGTTAGTGATTTTTTCCAAAAGAAACAACTCACCTGCATAGAGTTTACAGAAAACTAAACAAGTGATATATTTTCTCTCCGAAATCTCTATCAGATAAGTTGATTCTTTTGGCATAATAGTTAATGAATACAGTAATGGTGCAAAGACATTAACAACTCTTTTGTTGTTGTATACCAATCCTGCAAATCCTAATATTTCTTATCAAGAACCTACAAAGATATACCATAGTAGCATATCATGTGATTAAAATTAATGTTTGGAATAAATCATCAACGGTAAAATGCATGGAAATATAGGTAATGAAACAAACCTGAGATTAACCTACTTTCCCCGCAGTAGGAATTCTCCAGCTCGAGGACTTTGCATCAGTGAATCATTAAGTAAGTGTATCAACCAAGAGTAACTAATGATAACAAGGGAAACTAATTATTATACGAGTTTACCCACCAAAAAAATTAGACATGAGAATATATTGGTTGTCAAGTTTGCTGCATCGATCTCCTTCATTTACAGCAAACCTAACGAACAATACATCTTCACTCCGAAAACTCTATGGTGGTAAGTTGTATCTTTTGTCAGGAATCATGTAAAAAACATACTTGAAGATATTATAATAGGTAAAAAAACAAACCTGGGATTAAGAAGGAAACCTGCAGCAGCCTTGTATTCATGGGAATAACTAGAATTATAGATGAAAGATACAACTCATACCGATGTACGTATCTACCTAATCCTGCAAGACTCTCTAAGGCATGGAATAAATTCATTTTGACAGTGT
>JAJJMC010021358.1:724448-793975 GCA_023531435.1 Papaver californicum | reverse complement strand
GGTTTTTGTGTATATTCCTATGAAATGGAGATGTAATATGTCAGATTCTATGGTTCTTCGGTGGATTTAGGGATCTGGTATAGAGATACTAGTTATGTATCTGGTTATTACTAAAGATCATCGACCTCTGGTGTATATTCCGATGAACTGGAGATGTAACATGTCAGATTCCATGGTTCTTCGGTAGATTTGGGGATTTTGTATAGAGATACTAGTTATGTACCAGGTTAATTATTACTAGAGATCATATACCTTTGGTGTACGTTCTGATGAACTGGAGATGTAACATATGTAAAATTCTATGGTTATTCGGTGGATTTTGGGATCTAGTATGAAGATCGATACTAGTTATGTATCAGGTTATTACTTGAGATCATAGGATTTGGGGTATATTCCTATGAAATGGAGATATAACATGTTATATTTTATTTTTCTTCGGTGGATTTAGGGATCTGGTATAAAGATCGATACTAGTTATGTACCGGGTTATTACTAGAGATCATAGGCTTTGGTGTATATTCCTCTGAACTGGAGATGTAACATGTCAGATTCTATGGTTCTTCGGTGGATTTAGGGATCTTATATGGAGATACTAGTTATGTACCAGGTTATTATTAGAGATCATTGACCTTCGGTGTATATTATGATGAATTGGTGATAGGTGCATTATTTTCACTAGTTTTGTACTCTAATGCATTGCTTTTTTGTTCGTTTTCATATAATTATGCTTTGGTTTTGTTTGTTTATGATTTTCTTAGAAGTTTTGAAGTGGAATCAACCAAACAGACAAAGCCAGCGCAAAAATTATGAGTTCAATCGGACGTCGGTGGAAGGAGTTATGGCCAAAACAATGAAGCAAGAAAGTGAAACTCAGGCTCACTTACGGCTAGGAAACCCAAAAACCTATCCTTAAGTGACCCTGAAATTGGTCAAAAACTCATTTGACCTATGCTTGGGTCATGGGATAAAACCTAGCTGTAACTAAAATCTTTTGTACGAAATTAGACTTCTAAAAAGTAAAAAATCCGGTCCCGGAAGGTTTATAAGCCATAGATATCATGAGTACTATTTAAGAAGACTCTCAAGACATTAAGAAATCATACTTACACTACCTTTTATACACAAAGAAGGAGAACAAGGATCTAGAGATTAGAGTTGCGATTGATCATCACGATTTCTATAGTTTGCTTTACTTGCTTTCTTGAATATTTTCCATGGATTGTGAGAAATCCATGACTAACTAAACCTTTGTTATTTGTTAGAGATGTAGTCCTAAGTTGGAAAACATGTTTATTAATTAAAGTATTCATTCCCATATGTTCATAATCTCTTTAATATCGCTTATGTTCTACTGTTAATAACGACATGTATAATTGATTGCTAGTTTATTTAAGTCCCGAATTAGATGAGCACGCATTGATATCTATAGCTAAACTAGGGTTTGAGATCCGGAATTGTCAAAAGATCCTTGTTACAAGTAGAATAACATAGTTGTTAATGACGGGATGTTAACATGCAATTATGTGTAGAAGCGTGACTTAGGTTAAATCCGTGTGGCTCTTACGCCGGATTGCTTAGAATAACCTCAACTCACCAAGAACATTGCTTTCATTAGGTTAAACTTGAGTGGCTCTTGCCCCATTTATTCATCGAAAAAGATCCAAAGAGTGGCTCTTGCACCTTTGATGATAATCGGAGTTTTGCCGGAGTAAGCCTGTGATAGGAGGCTTTAGGGTTATTGATATTGTGAGAGAATGAATGTTGAGTATGATTCAGTTGATAACATGTTGGAAGATGGAAGATGAAACCTCTAACCAGTACTCTTTACCTTTGATATTCATATTAATTTTCTTATTTAGTATAATTTAGTTATAATAACAATCAAAAATCCTCTATTTACTTAAATAATTGAAAACACTTAACAACCCATATCTCCTTGAGGAACTAACTTGTTCTTACTACTATATTCTAATCCATATTTGTGAAATAGAGAACTTGAAAATAATTTTGCTAGGCTGACAACAGACCAACTAGATATGTAACATGTCAAATTCTATGGTTCTTCGGTGGATTTAGGGATCTGGTTTAGAGATACTAGTTATGGACCATGTTAATTATTACTAGAGATCATAGACCTTTGATGTACATTCCTATTAACTGGAAACGTAACATGTTAGATTTTATAGTTCTTCAGTGGATTTAGGGATCTGGTATAAAGATACTAGTTATGCACCAGGTTATTACTAGAGATCATAGACCTTTGGTGTACATTCTGATGAACTAGAGATGTAACTTATATCAGATTCTATGGTTATTCGGTGGATTTAGGGATCTGTGGTACAAAGATCGATACTAGTTATTATGTAATAGGTTATTCCTAGAGATCATAGGTTTTAATGTGTATTCCTATGAACTGGAGACGTAACATGTCAGATTCTATGGTTCTTCGGTGGATTTAGGGATCTAGTATAGAGATACTATTTATGTACCAGGTTAATTATCACTAGAGATCATAGACCCTTGGTGTGCATTCCTATTAACTGGAGATGTAACATGTCAGATTCTATGGTTCTTCGGTGAATTTAGGAATCCGGTATTATTGACACTAGTTACGTACCAGGTTATTACTAGAGATCATAAACCATTGGTGTACATTCTTATGAACTGGGGATGTAACATGTCAAATTCTATGGTTCTTCGGTGGATTTAGGGATCTGGTGTAGAGATACTAGTTATGTACCTGGTTATATTACTAGAGATCATGTTTTTTTATGTACATTCTGATGAAATAGAGATGTAACATGTCAGATTCCATGGTTCTTCGGTGGATTTAGGGATATGGTATAGAGATACTAGTTATGTACCAGGTTAATACTAGAGATCATAGACCTCTGGTGTACATTCCTATTAAATGGAGATGTAACATGTCATATTCTATGGTTCTTTAGTGGCTTTAGGGATCCGGCCGTATAGAAATTTAGGTTAATAGGTTGCTAGAGATAGACTTCCGGTGTACATTCCGATGAACTAGAGATCTATCATATCAGATTATATGGTTCTCTGGTGCAGCAAACATTTTGGGCACTATAAAAATTACCAAAGGTGGGGTCCAAAAATACTAACTGATCACATACCAATTACCATCCCACCATGGTCTAGATTTATGTCTAGCAGAGTAGAAAAGACATAACCTCTCAGTATCTTACTTGGGTTATGATGCCTAGTGAATAATTAGATATTTCTTATCTCTAATTTCTCAGGCGAAACCAAATGAAGAGGTTTTATAGCACAGGTGTCTTTCACACAAGTGGATTTCCCAATACAACAGTCGCCAGTTGTCAAAAACCTCATTAAACTTCCCATCAGAATGATTATATAGATAATTTTATTTGTATGAAACGACAACATGGATTGAAGAGGGAGTTAATTTCTTTTGAAAAGTCATGTTTGTTTGGGGAAGACCCCCTTTTAAGGCCAAGTGATAAGGAAAACCAACAGTTCTTCTTATTCTACTACAAATACAGACTCAAAATTCCTTCAGAATCCTCCCAAACAATCATAAAGTAAAGATGGAGAATGTGAATGATGATTAAAATCAAATTTTTTGTAATGGTACTAGAGCAGATGGTCGACGAGTTTTTCCAAATAACACATATGAATTTGGTAGTAGTAGTGGTGGTGGTGGTGGAAGTGGAAGTGGAAGTGGCAGTGGTGATTGTATAAATGGTGTTGGGGCTAATAATACTAGTAATGCAGCAAATTTAGGTTATGGGTCTACTCAGAGGAATGGTGGTGTTCTTCATGGAACAATTTCTGAGGAACTAATTCCTCCGAATCGCAATTGGAGACGGTCTGATGGTTGGTCGATGTATGTTGAGCACCCTACACATGGATCTTTTGTGATAAATGAAGGTGCAGTTGTTATTGGGGATCAATTATTTGTCACTGGTGGGAACAAACTTGGATTTGATAATATTGTTCTTCCTCCAGCATCTAGAGAACAAAGTCACAGGATTGTGTAGATGCCTCTTCCCACTCAAGGTATGGTATATCCTATGCTTAATTGGGTTTGTCCTACCATAGGAAGGGTTGTTGAGCATGTTGTTGTAATTGTTGAGGATGGTTACGATGAGAGAAATCCTCCTAGTACTATGCACCTAATGCCTCCATCTGCACCTGAACCTACACCTGCAACAAACACACAGAGAGGGGAAGAGACTGATACCACCAGACAAGCTCCTCAGCAGGGTCAAATCCGACCACCTATTCCTCCCAGAAGAAACACCCAGAGGAAGGTTGAGTTTTCTATGCGTATGCCATAGAGTTGGCATCCATATCAGAGGGATCAGCCTAGGCAATAATCATTTTCTCTTCTTTTTATTTCTTGGAGATAGGTAGCAGTAACCTTTTTGCAAACAACATCTATTTGAACAAAATAAATGTTAAATATGGTTTTTATTATTATGGTTTATAAAATAAGGCTGGTGTATGATCATCATCCAACAAACTACTTCTTATATAGTTATTTTGAAATTGATTTTGACTTTGAGCATGATGATTTTGTTGGAAATTTTATAATTTCTTGTAATCTGAATGAGGTTAAAGATGGGATCAAATTAGGCAGTTACTGATAATCTTATTTGACTCAGACGTATGGGTTTTCAAAGTTTTAAGGTTAGTTAAAAACCACACAAAACAAAGAACTGAAAAGGAACAGTTAGTTGAAAACAAAAGCATACTGAAAATAAGTCATTTAGTCCTTCTTAATAGTTTTCCCTGCAATTATCTGGGTTTGCATATATACGCTTGAAATTGTATTTTTCATTCTCTATTCAGTCCAATTCAAAGTAAACACTACCAAGTAGAGAGGCATACACACACCTAGTTTTAATCTACAATCTGGTGTGGGGAACAAATTGAAAAAGAATAACACTCCAATACATAATAAGAGTTAAAAAAGAATAACAAGCTTTAGATCTTCTATCAAATACATGACTAACAAAAATTGGCTTGCGTTGGTTGCCTCGTATTCGACTTGCACATAATTGACACAAACATTGTTTGATGGAGGCTTATGCACACCTAATTTTATTCTACAATCTGAAAAATAAATACAAATCAGGAGTATTCAACCAATATAATCAATTGACACATACAACTAGTTGGTGGAGGCATATAACATGCTATTTAGATGTTCATAATCACCAAAATATTTTCTTAACAAGATACAATTCACAACAACATCATATACAAATAAACCTAACATCTTCAACCACATATTCATCTGACAGATAAAGATTTTCATAATCACCATCCAAATTCCATCATTCACAATCAATAGTTTGTAACCTCCGATTTGTAAAATCATTAAACCCCCAATGTTAAAAAAAAAATGATTCAGAGAAAAATGAATGAATGACATACCTTAGATGAAGATAACCCAGATTTGCATTTCTAAAATTATAAATCAGTGTCAATTACTAATTCTATGAGAGATCGATTAAACATAAACATAGGCTTAAATCGATATTTCACAGAAGAACTAATAACTGATTATAGTTCTTGATTTAGTTTTATGAAGCTCAAATCGATGAAATTACTGATTACAGTTCTTGATGAAGTTTTCTGAAGCTCAAATCGATGGAATTAGGAATAGATGGAGATGAAATGAGAAATGGAAGGAGTTATTTCTCAGGCTCTCAGCAGTTCCCGACAAATTATCCTTTTTCTCTTCTAATTTTCACTTAGGTAGATTTTTTTGGTTCATTGGTTGACTAGAATATTTGAGTCCGATTTTGTGCACACTCTCTAACGAGTGTGCACGTGATGTTTTAATCTCCACCATTGATTCAATTTTGGGAGTTATGTAACAAGGGTCAAGATCCTAAATATAGTGGATAATGGGCCCCTGACTAACCGCATATGACTAATTTCAACAGGTGTTTCCAAAGACTATATTTGCAGAAGATCTTTCAAAAAATCTTGTGGAGATATTGGAGAGATATCTATTTATATATGTTATGCTTTGGATAACGAATTTGGTTGTACATGATGTGTGAGAGATAATTATGGAAGGGATTATCGAGGAGTAATGATGGTTTTTGGAGAAAAACAATCCGGCTGAAATTGAAGAGGCGTGGTATGCCAGGGGACTAGCAGTTTAACCAAGCGTGGAAAAATTTCGGATGAAATTGAAGAGGTGTTCTTCCAGGGAACTTGACGTTTAACCATTTGCCATAAAAGGACATTTATAGTTAATCTAACCACTCTATTAAAGGATGAGAAATCGATAAACTTCTAACTAGTCTTAATTCAAAACCAAAAGAAGAAAAAAACCTTGCAAAAAAAAAATCAGAGAGATATCAATGGCGCCAGCAAATCCAAAAAAATATAGTGGTTCCAAACAATCAAAAGGAAAGGCCCCAATGACATAGGAAGAACTTGAGCGAGAGAATGAGATGGGAAAAAATGAAAAGATATACTCATTTATATATGATGAAACAAGTAGTGGAGCAAATGGATTTGCAGGAAATAGAGAGAGCAAAGAAGTGTATAGAGAAAAAAGATCTCTTAAGCACAATCAAAAAACACAAAAAAAACATAAAACTACTTGGTGGAGGCTAATGCACACCTAATTATATTCTACAATCTGACAGCGAATACAAATCAGGAGTATTCAACCTGTATAATCAACTGACTCATAAAACTACTTGATGGAGGCATAAAACATGTTATTGAGATGTTCATAATCACCAAAACATTCTCATTACATGATACAATTCACATCAACATCATATTCAAATGAACCTAAAATCTACAACCACATATAGATTTGCATTATGCACAATCAATAGTTTGTAACCTCCGATTTGTAAAATCATTAAACCCCCAAACGTTGAAAAAATTTCGATTCAGAGAAAAATGAATGAATGACATACCTTAGATGAAGATAACCCAAATTTGCATTTCCAAAATTATGAATCAGTATCAATACTTCTATAAGAGGTCGATTAAACTTAAATATAGGCTTAAAATCGAAGTTTCACAGAAGTACTGATAACTGATTGTAGTTCTTGATAAAGTTTTTTACAGCTGAATCTCAAGGTAGATCTGATGAATTTTCCGGTGAAATGGTTGGCGACAGGGATAAACCATGAAGTCAATGAAATGTGAAATAAATAGAGGGGAAAGATAGGTTATAGTAATGTCTCAGTTGTTTTTTTTATCAAGATATTAACTTGTTTTATCTATCTCTCAACTGATTCTTGTTTTAATTTTCAGACATGTTGAAAAACTAATTTCTTCGATTTTGATTTTGTTTTCTGATTTTTGGTAATTAAAATGAAGAGCTATAATGTGAAAAAAATATTGGAGAAAAGAAAGAGAATTGTTAGGATGCTAGGGTTCATCTTGAGCTGAGTAGAATTGAGGCGCAAATAGCAGTAATAGAGGGTAACAAAGTAACTTGACATTTTAAGTTGAGGATACGAAGATAATTGACCACATGCCTCCCGAAACTCAGTGATAGATACCAATTATAGCAACGATTTCTCATCGTTAAAATTTTTATAACGATTATACGACATTCTAAAAAAATTGACCGTTAGTAAAATAACTGTTATAAATCCCTTATTTCGTGTAATGGTTATTAACTAAGTTAAAATCCAAGTTCACCTTTGGAATTGGAATGCAGATGAATTTAAGGGGCCTAGCCTAGACGTTGTATTGGGGACCTAGGACAATTTCTTGGTAAGTTAGTGTGTTGGTTTTTTTTGTTTTTTCTTGGTTCTCTGTGTTGGATTTTGTTATGCAGCTGGGTTTGTAGGCTCTTTGAGCTCTTTCCGCTGATTTCCGATAACCCGTTTATACTATATCAAAAAGAAAAAAAGCCTTCCTAAGCTTAATTGGTTATGTTTTGACAATAAAAATTTATATATTTATCTTTCTGTTAATTGTTTGTTCCATATAATGGGATTCATTTTAGTTTATTTTTCCTATTCCTACCTATACTGGTCAATAGCTATTTTATTCCATTCCAGTACACTTATTACTTGTTAGTATGAAAATCCATAACGATAATTGGTGCAGTATTAGGATGTTCATATAAGTGTGAATGGTTTCAAAATTCACAAGATCATAGACAGCTGCTGGCCAGTGTATATAACGTATAAGAATGATTTCTCTTGTTTGTTTGTTTCTGGATAAAGATACTACAAGATAAGAAACACACGGTCACACGGTGTACGAAACTACAGCTCTAATACCTGCTCCAAAATAATTAAATTTCACATTTTTTGTTTCATATGGGCATCGAATTTGCAATATTATTAGTTTTATGCACACGATAATCATGCACAACTAGCAATACTGATGGTAATCTTACCAATGGAAATCAAAAGATTATGCAAAATCAGAAACTTCTTAGATAATCAGAAACTTCTTATATTATTATCTTGCACATTGGTGCATATCTCTATTCATGATTTGATTCTCTATGTACACGACCAACAGGCAAGAGCCAAGAGCAATGAGCTAAAAAAATATCTCGACACCAACAAAAATGGGGTTTATGAGTATCTTCAAAAATACAAACAACTAAAGTGCTTAATGATGTCGAATGATTGTATTTTAGTATCACACAATTCCAAAATCAACCTTTTGTAGTTAAATAACTAATTAAGAAACTTCTTCCACCGTCACTATTTCTTCGATCAATAGTTAAAATTAAGGCGGCTTATGTGTACTTGTTCTATTTTATAAAAAACGAGCTGTATTGCTTTTTCTGTTTTTTGTTTTTTTATGATTTATTTTGTTCTATTTTTATAAATATTACCTAAATTTTTTCGATAAATCTGAAGAAATCTATGTTGAAGATGAAGAAGTCTACTTGGTAATTTGGTTTTCCCAGCCACATGGACAGACAAATATGTTTCCCCACTATAATAAAACTATCAAATTTGAGTAGATTCATATATTTAATTGTATTTTGTGGGACCATTAACAATAAAAAAATATGTTTATATATGTTTGGTGGAGGTTTTAGATATTATAATATATTTAGTGAGACCCTTGTATATTAAAATTATGTTAAAATAACTAAAAGTAAGAGATATATATAAAAATAATTAGCTAGAGACAAACTATTTGTCGCTAGACAAATACTTTGTCGTGTGATAAAGACTATGCTGCGTTTTTGAAAGCCTTAAACTTGAACGTTTAAGAGATCATTTTGATCATTTGCTAGATCCATAGTGGCTCAAAATGATCGAATATGATCATTTGAGAGGTACATAGAAACTGGCCTTACACACAAACAATTGAGTAGTTGTATTGCTTTTTTCAATTACGTTAACGGAATAAGAGGATGGTAAATGAAAATGAATTTTGCACGAGAGTTAACTCATCCAGTATGTAACTTTTGAGTTTTTCTATTTGGTTTCCATTGATCGCATTTTCTTCAAGCGACAACTCTTACGGTGAATTTGATGGATATACTTTGAGTAGTAACTTTTCAACTTTATCAAATTAAAGTTAGATGTCAGGTTGGATCAAAAATTCAAAATAATTTCTAGACGTAAAAAATCCACATTTTTTTTCTTTATTTCTTTTATTTTTTTGCTTCTGATTTCTAAAAACGACTTCTTCTACTTTTAATTGACAAATATTTAATTGATTTTTACAAATTACTATGCAATATAATAAAAAACTTCGTCAAAGATAAATTATTTTTTTATCGTACTATCAAACGAATTAATTATACTCGTATGAAGTATGAATGATCGATATGTTTTTAGCAATTATTGCAAATTTTCTTTTGAAAGTACTTAAGTACATAATTGGACTGTACAATTTTTAATCACAATCACCAGTTATAACAATATACACCGGCTATACAATTTTTAGCTAAATAGACCCTTAAGAAACGATTTAATAATAGTTTCCCGCATCCTGTTTGTCGATTACAACTTTGGCCAATGAATAAAAATTTGTCGATTACAACTTTGGCCAATGAATAAAAAGTCCCTCCGATAATTGGTTATACCTTAGGCGATAGTCATTGCTTAGAGCAACTGCAGCGGTTGGACCAGACCATCGATCAAAGACCAAATCTGTTTGGTCGTTTAAAAAAAAAAACGCAACGAAAACATGACTAAATATGATATTACGCTGTTGTAAATAAGCGTTAATTATCAAACGATGTATTAAAGTGACGTATATTACACAGACGTTTAACTAGACAAACGTTATGTTTTTGACGTTCATTTAGATTAGCGTTTTAAACATACGCTCCTGTAATGAAGCGTTATGTACTCAAACGTCAAACGTTACTGTACTGGAGCGTTTTGATATAAAACATAGAAAAACGTCCTAGTAAATAGCGTCAAAACTCAAACGCTCTTCTAAAACAGCATTTCAAAAATAAACGCCCACATATAACAACGTTTGAAAGCCTAAACGTTGGTGTAGAGGACCGTTAATTTTGAAAACGCTGTTTTAATACAACGTTTCAAAAACGCTGTTCTTAATAAACGTTTAATACAACGTTTCAGAAACGTCGTTTTAATACAACGTTTCAAAACAACGTTTCAAAACAACGTTTCAAAAACGCTCTTTTAATACAACGTTTCAATTCAGAAACGCTCTTTTAATACAACATTTCAAAAACGTTGTTCTTTAGAAACGTTTGATAAACGTCTTTCAGAAATGACGTTTGTGTTTATAAACGTCCTCGTACAATGGCGTTTTGGGAAAACGTTGTCTTACATGAGCGTCAGACTATATCTGTTTTGGACCATTTTCTTGACTAAACATGATCGGATACTGTTCAATTTTTGGACCAGATACTACATTTAGTCGTCCGTTGCGTCTCACAAAATCGGACCAAAGACCATCTCTGGTGTTTACTCTTTGGTCTGATCGTCCACTGCAGTTGCTCTTAGCCGATGGAAATCGTGAAATTAAATATTTTAATTATAAGTAGCCAATTGCCTTGGACGACATACGTACTACTACTAGATATAGCTAGTATAGGAATATTTCAACTGGTAAAGTCATGTATTTAGCCATCCATCCCATCTTTTCTATTAGTCCTGTCATGTCAAATATCACTAAATTCTTTACATAGGAAAAGGTTAGATCATTTAATTATAAGCTTAGGACATATTAGTGTTCCAAATTTCAATTAGCTGTCAATACAAATGACTAATTTAATATAAGCAAGTAAACGGATGAGTTAAGAAAACAAAAGCAAACACAGTATGACGCTTGCTGCTTGCATACATTTTATAGGCTGGATTATAGATCATCTTCTATGAAATTTGTCGTGTTTGTAGTCCATTGGAATGCTGCCTCGCATCCCTGTTCGAGGGACCAGGGGCGGAGCCCAAAAATTTCCAGGAGGGAATTTTATTTTAGAATAAACTAAAAGACAAATAAATAAAAAGGAATTAAAATTTATAAAAATAAACTTATAATATATAAAAATAGATTTAAGAACCAGTCTAGCAAAATAGACAATTGTCTACCCTTATTATGGGCTAACTCTTCCCCTGCAAGGGGCTAATATCTCCTGAACCGGTCTTTCATAAAGACAAACATAATGCATATAAGTTTTCATTTTCTTGGTACACCAAAACAAAAAAATCTCTTCATTTTTTAAAATGTTTGGAAACTTCCAACAATAAACTACATACCACAAGAAGGAAGTATAGGTAAGATATATAAAAATACATGTACACGAAAATGTACTAAAAAGAGCATGTGATTTTAATTAAACCTTACGGCAAATGAGTAATAATAAGGGGCCAATTTGTCAAATAACACTCTAACTAATATTTTTTTTGTTTCAAAACGATAAGTTTGTTTAATGTAATCTTATCATTTTAAAATGAAGGAAGTATTTTTTTTACATAAATCTCTCTCTGTCTCTTAATGAATCATGTGTTATGCCTCTATTCAATGTTTGTTGATGTTATGAACTCTAGAATAAAGAGTGTTATGTCTGGTCTCATATGCAAAATAGATTTTGAGAAGGCATTCAATCATGTCTCATGGGATTTCGTTGATGAGGTGCTAGTAAAAATGAGTTTTGGTCAAAAGTGGAGAAGTTGGATTCAAAGGTGCATCACCAACATTCCAATTTCAGTGCTCATCAATGGGTCAGCTCACACTCAATTCATCACAGGTAAGAGTCTTAGGAAAGGAGACCCTATATCTTCTTTCATTTTCCTTATAGTGTCTGAAGTTTTGAGTAGCATGTTTCAAACTGCCCTTGATAAAGGATGGATGATGGTTTTAGTATGAGTCCCAATGGTTTAAAGTTGGTCATTTGCAATTTGCAGATGACACTCTGATTTTTTTTAGATGCCTCTGGAGAGCAGGTGAATAATCGTACGATAATTTTGCTTCTCTTCTAGTTTGCGCCCAGCTTAAGAATTAATTTCTCCATACTATTTATCATTTGTATGGAAGTTTTTTCTAGATTTCTAATGCATGCTGAATATAATAAGCTCATTCATGGTGTCAAAGTTACTAGTGATGCTCCTAGTATCTCCCACTTATTGTTTACTGATGACTGCCTCTTGTTTTGTAAAGCCACTCATGCTGAATCTAATAACCTTATGTCTTTAGTTCATGATTTTAGTCTAGTCTCTGGCTAAGTCATTAACCAACAAAATTTAGGGTACTTTTTCAGTAAAAATTCCCATCCTGACTTAGTGGTCTCTTTCATCAGATCTTTGTAGGTTAAAAAATTAATCATAAAGACAAATATTTGGGTATCTCCCTGTTTCTTGATAGATCTAAAACTTCAACTTTTGACTATCTCTTGGATCACTTTGACAAAAAGGTTTCTATGTGAAAAGGTGATATGAACATAATTTATACATTTTTAACATCTAATTTATATTTGTTAGTACTTATATTTGTATTGGCTTAATATTTTATTGCTTTAATAGGTGGTTCATATAAAATCCAAAGTTATAAACTAAACACGGCTAAAAGGGCTATAATATTGATAAGTGTGAACCTCAGCTTAGGGCATTTACTTATGCCTCCAAAGGCTGAGTAGGTTGAGCGTCATTCGCAGACAGATAGAAAAAGTGAGAATGGGTTGACTGGTTTTGGAAAGTAGGTAGTCAGTAAAAGGAAGTAGGTGGTGAGTTAAAAAAACAAGACGAGGTGGTATGTCATAGTAAGGCTGTTAACGTGGCAAAAGTAGGTTGAAGCTTTTCTTGTTTCTGTTGGTTGAGCATGAGAAAGAAAGAGTCTGTTAACTTTCTGGAGTGGGAAGTGAAGTAGTGGGTCTTGTGTTTTATGCCATGAACCAGCCAAAAAAGTGAAAGATGAGAGAAAGTGTTCGGAGATAACATTCATTATCTTTTGGAGTTAAGAGCAGAAACCGATGAAAGGTGGTTGACCGGACAGTAAAAGGAGGTGAAGAAAGGTTGATCGAGTGAGACATTCGAGGTGGAAAGTGGTCAGAGATAGATTAGGTGGACAGGCACGTGGGATAAAGGTCTACTTAGTTTGTTGTTGGATGACGCGAAAAGTAAAAGAAATTGAGAGAAAGTGAGACTGGAGTAGACGTGGCGAAGGAAGTGGGTTCTATTTGGAGTTTTTGCTGATAGAAGTAGTATGTATTTTATCACGTGGGAAAGAATGAAAACATGACTACAAAAGATTATTATGATTTGAATAAATTAATTTTTGATTATTGTTTATTGATTAATCGAAAAATTAGTTGTTGCTTCACCAGTTCTGTACGATACAGTAACATATGCACATAATTATTAGGATCACAAATATATTTAACTCATTGTCTGATATTTCATGCTTGGGTTAATTCCTTTGATGGGGTATACTTAGAATAACCAAGTACTATTTGTGAACAGATATTTAGTTTCGTATAATTTTTTCGCTGATGCAATTTGATGGTGCATGCTTGGATTTATTCTTTTTATGTGCTTAGGGCATACCAGTGATATTTACGACTCTATATATATAATAGGTGATATCGATAGAACGGAGAATAAATGAATAATTAGGAATTATGATTCTCTTCAGTACTTAAATAGAAATAGTGGTGGATACTATAAACCCTGGTTATAGACCCTCTCACTGTTTTTACTTTATTAGTTTAGTTTGTTTTTCTTTCATTATTCTTTTAAAAATTAGAAATCCATATCTTGTTGGTTAGTCGATTAGGAATATTGGTTGCAGTATTGTCCCTGCTCCCTGTGGTTTCGATCCGTATCTGCTGCTTCTACATTGTAGACGTCGTGCATTTGCGGTTATTATATATATGTATTTCAAAATGGAGCACTTTTAAAATTCCTGACACCATTCTTAACAAAATGGAGGATTCTCAAAGATACTTCTTGTGGGTAAGAATAAACCAGGGGGTCTATACTTGAAGCAGTGTGAAAAAGTTTGCTCTCATAAATTCCAAGGGGTTTTAGGCTTTAAAAACCTAAAGAAGTTTAATCATGCTTTACTTAATAAACTTGCATGGAATCTTATTCATTCTTCTGATGAATTATGGTTCAAAATTCTTAAATGCAAATATTTTACTAATGTTCATCCTTTGCATTCTAAGAAAAAAAATGATTGCTCTTGGGTTTGGAGTTGTATTTGTTGTGGTTTAGATATCATTAGAGATAATCCTTTATGGAAAGTTAGAGATGGTAGAAACATTATTGCATTCATTGATAATTGGATTCCAAATGCATTTGCTCCTCTTTATCTTTCACACCTAAAACAATGAGATGTTGATCTATTGTCCTCCTTCTTTTCCTCTGATAATATCCAGAATATCCTTGGAATTAGAATTCCTCGTTCTGGCCATGACAGATTGATCTGGAATCAAACTAAAAATGGATGTTTTACTGTTAAGTCCTATTATAAACTGCTTACTGGTGAAAACTACTTCATTCAAAACCCTAGTCCTATTAATCTCTCATATAGAACGTTATGGAAAGCTAATATCTTACCTAAGATACAACTTTTTATTTAGAAGTGTTTGGAAAATATGCTCTCAACTAGAAATAGACTGTCTCAGAACATTACAATTTAGGATACTTTGCGCTGCATGTGTGATAGTAGTAATAAGGAAATTGTTGAGCATATTATATTTCAATGTTCATTTTTAAAGTTTCTTTGTTCCTTCACTCCTTACAATCACTACATTATTCCTGAAATTACTTCTCGTATATATATGAAAGACTGGATCCTTAAATGGCTTAGTAATACTCAACTTACAAAACAAATGTGTGCCTTGTTCATATTGCCTGTTGCATTTGGAGAGAAAGATGTTTCAAGATTTTTCAAAATAAGTCTATGAATCACCATTCTACACTCAAAGCAGCTATGAAGTTGATTACTGATTCTGAAAAGTATCTACAGTTTAACATGATGATGGATAGTGTCTCACTTGTCTCTTATGAATCTGTGTTCAACATAACAGATGTTCCAATAGACTGTATTGTTGTTCAATACGATGCTTCATGGGATAAAGATACTAATCAATCGGCATTGGCCTCATAATGTGTGATTTTGCAGGTTCTGGGCAATGATGCAAATGTATCCTAGGAATAACAAAGTCATCAAAGGAAGCAAAAATTCTTACCATTCTAGAAGTTGTCAAGTGGGCTAAAGACAAAGATCTTATGAACATCTGCATCATAAATGATGCTAAACTTATTATTTCTTATCTTAAAAATAATCATAACCAGATTAACTGGTACAACTGTTTTTAAACTTATTATTTTTTATCTTAAAAATAATCATAACCAGATTAAATGGTACAACTGTTTTATCTTAGACGATTGCATTTTTTTTTCAGATAATTTTTTTACATTAGATTTGAGTATTTTATAAGGAATTTAAATTCTATGGCTGATATTGTAGCCAAATATCGTAGAAGGTATAGAACTTCTGGTCAATGCCCAGGTAATCCACCGGCCTTCTTCACTATTCAAATGTAATCTTTTTACCATCTAATAAATTCTAAATTCTTTATCTAGCAAAAAAAAAAAAATGGAAAAAAAAACAACTTACCACATGAAAGAGGTGTAAGTAAACTATATAAAAATACATGCATAACAAAAATGTACTAAAAGGGGCATTGATGTTCATTAAACCTTACAGAAAATGGGTAGTAACAAGTGGCCAATTTGACAATTAACATTCTGATATGTTTTTTTACATAAATCTCTATAGATTTGTCTCTTCATGAGTCATTACTCTGTTCAATGTTTGCTGATGCGCATCAAAATTCGCACACGCCATTATTAGACGGTAGTCTTGGTGAAGACTCCCAAGACTTTTGATTGGTTAACCAAAGAAATAATAAGATATGTCATCTCCAAATTATAGATTCCATTAGCTGTGATTTTGAAAGTGGCATTATGTGTTCCACATTTCCGTTATGTTGATATTCCAGTTCCATTGGGGATTAATACAAAACAAAAAAAAAATGTTTTATTTTCTATTAAAAAAGAAAACAGAATCAGAAATATAAAAATAATAACATGTTTTTGGCTTACTTATTATAATCATTTTTGGTTACGGAATAAAAATATTGTTGCGATGGAAAACAGTACTTTTTTTATTTTAATAAAAATATTTTTTTTATTTTTTATTTTAGTCTAATTTAATATTTTATTTGTTTTTAAAAAAATGTTATTATTACTTTTTTATTTTAGTCTAGACATAAATTAATTTAAAAAATGATAGTAATTATTTTCTTAAAATGGTAGTACTTTGTTAACATTGGCATGAGCAAGATTGATGAGATACCAAGACCTAATTCGTTCTATATGGTACATAGTATTCTGTAAGCGCACATAATTGTCCAATATACATGAATGGAAGAAAATTTAAAGGAAACTTTAGAGAAGCGTATGATCATACGCTACCCCTTGATTAAAATAAAGGAGTCAAAGATCTATTATTTGACTGTTCCCCAATATTCAACAACATGGTACTCATAGGATCAATCTACTATTTACATACCAAACAAAATGATTGAGACGGAAAGTGAGAGGTAACTGATAAGCATTAGTTGTATACTTATACCATGATTGAGATAAACAAAATGATTGGAATTTCGGAAACGTAATTAACACACATCAATTTTGTATTTGGAAACCACAATTATTCATATGTATCACTATGACGGATTTGTATAGTTTTTGCACAATACTAAGTACAAGGGTCATGCTCTTGCCATCCCACGCACTCTCAAACGTATAACAATACGGCGAATATATATTTTTAAACAACCTTTGTACAGGAGCTTATATATTTATAAAAGGATTTTTCATATGAGAATAAAATAAAATTATTAGTTATCCAATTTAAAAAAACCCTATCCATTATGTTTTTATAATGATTTGACTATCTTATGCAGCGGATAATAAAGAAAATATAAGTTTTGTTCAGACTTCAAATATTCCTAAGAATATCAACTATGAACAACGATAATTACTTAGACTTCGATTTCCCGATTTTAAATAATAATCGATTAAACTTGAACAAGTTTAAGAAATTAATTCTTATTAATAAAATTTAACTGCTTAAAATAATACATGAATGACTCTTTTATAGACTTCGGGAAAAACCTTAACTTGCTAGTCAAGAAAGGATGAAAAAAAATCTTAAACCGACTCAAACCCTAATTTGCTATTTTTGGAAAATTTTGGTCGACCTAAAATATTGAAAATACTCATAAAATAAAACTATTTTCCGCCAATGGCGACCCAAATGGACTCCTAACAAAGAAATTATTAACAAAACAAAAACTTTCCTAAAATAGCAAAAACACCTGTTGAAGCCTTAAACGATGGAATTTGGCTAAAATCTGAAGACCATGAGACGAAGTCGTGCCATCTCTTGATCGTTGTCCCGTTTCCAATCAAAATAGACCCCTCTTGAACTAAATTATGACACTCGGATCTTTAGCCTCTAAATAGGCTATAGCCTGCTCATATGCATCATTATTCGTATTTAGTTACTAATAATTGATCTAATTAGCTAATAGATTAGACTATAAAAATTAAAATAATATTATACTTTATCAAACCAAATCAGATTTTTATATGTTTTGCTTTGGTGGGAAGACAAAGTAGAAAAAAAAGAACTTTTTGGAGATTTTTGGAAAACCCTAGGTTTTGATTCACTCAACCAAAATGAGTGATTCTAATGAGAAATTTGAGATGGGTGAATCCTTGTCTGATAACCAAACCAAATTTTATATGGAGTCCCAACTATGAATGATCTCTTGGATGGTAGAGAGGTTTTAACTCAAAGTGGTGATGGCGAGTCTCAACCAAATGGATAAACTAGTCGTCAAAGTGAAAATTCAATGGCCGAGCGTAGTCAGGTATACCTCTAAATTAAACTCTTGTCCTTTTTATTGTTCAAATTTTCTAAAAGTATGTAAAATATGAAAAAAAAATTTGGGATTCAAATTATTTTACGGTTGGGTTTTCAGCTCGAACTCAACCGTAAGAAGAATTTGCAGTTAGGTGTTCATATAAACCTAACCATAAATCGATAATAATGGGGGAAAACCCAATCGTAATATTTTTATGGTTGGGTTTTGAGCATCGAACCCAACCATAACTCATTATGTGCCTGGGTATTTAATGATATTTATTACACCAGTTAGGGTTGGGTTCGACAAAAAAATTCCAAACGTAAAAATAATTACGATTCGGTTCGACTTTTGGTTCTCAACCGTAATTCATATATACATATATATATATATATATACATATATATTTACGGTTACCTTTGGGGGAAAAACCAACCGTAATTTTCTTACGGTTAGGTATGATGCTCCTAACCTAACCGTAAATTTCTTTTTCCTCGTGTTTTATTGGCTAATGCTTTGATATTTTTGGTTCAGCGCGTGATTGTACCCCACCCAATATATGCTCAGCTCCTCCAAATGATATTCTAACTGAAGATACTACTGATCACTATTTGAACGACTTGGTAGGTTTGTAATAGACATATTGTTAATTTCTTTGGACAATATTGCTAAGTCTTTTGTTTTCTTTTCTAAATTTGTGTTCTTGGACCATATATACATGGAAAAACAAAGATGACGCAAAGCAATGGGCTAGAGAACATGGAAAATTAAAGATGTGTGTGATTGTTTATAACAATCAAGTGAATGACCACCGTTTCCAAATGGTTTTCGACTGTAGTGGATTGTATAAAATTCATGCGAAGAAGGGTACCGTGTTTGTAGGAAAGACGAAGAGGAAGAATACTACTTTCACTAAGAAGACGGGATGCCATTTCAAGCTTGAATTTGAGGCCAACATCGAAAAGAAGTGGTTTTTGTCTAAAGTTGTATGCGGTCGTCACAACCACCTACTACCGGAGAGTTTTCTAACACATTCTTATGCGGCACGTCTCACCGAGGAAGAAAAGGTCATCGTAGATTCCATAACCCAAAAACGGATGAAACACATTGATATTCTCAGACACTTAAAGCAAAGAAACCCAAAAAATATTTCTACTTTAGAGACTATCTACAACGCGAATCCAAATTCAAAAGTGAGAAATGGCAAGAAAGGAACCAAATGCAACAACTAATGTACTTGGGGGAGAAGCACAACTATACGATGTTCCATGAAAAAGATAAGGATAAAAAAATTAAGCATCTTATATTGGCGTATTTCGAGTTTATGAAGTTGGCATGGTGCTCCCATGAAGTGCTTTTAATGGATTATACGTACAAAACTAACAAGTATGAGCTCCCGGCCGTGAATTATGTCAGGAAACTTCTACAAAGTCCCTGTTTAGTGTTTCCTTTTGCTTCTTGAGAGACAAGCTCGAAGAAATCTATGTGTGGGCATTGGAACAAGTTAAATTATTCTACGTGGAAGGATATACCCCTAAGGTGATTATCACTGACAAGGAACAAGTCTTGATGAATGCAATAGAAAGGGTCTTCCCGGATGCTCATAATTTTCTTTGTGCGTCCACTTGTGGAACAATATTCAAACCAAGTGCAAACCAATTATTCGTCCAACAAAGAAAAGCGAGATGGAGAGAATTAAAAAATTACCGGTACCTCAACAAGAAAAGGCCAAAGAAAAATTCGAGGAAGATGACAAGTTGGCAGAACTAAAATGAGATAGTTTTCAAATGGAGTGGGAAGCTTTGACATGGTCTATCACCAAGGAAGATTATGATGATAATGCTCATATATTAGTTGTGCATTGGAGAAATTATCCAAGTGTTGTGACATATTTGATGGACCATTGGTTGAATCCGCACAAAGAGAAGTTTGTAGCGGCGTTTACAAACCAATATAAGCATTTTGATAACCAAGCTACAAGTACCGCGGAGTCATCTGACAACAGATTGAAGAAGAAGCTTCATAGTTGTGATGGCGGATTTGTTACGGTCTTCGAAGCCATGCACAATTATTTCCCTTGTAACATCGATAAAATTAAAGAGAATTTCGAAAGAAGCCGTTGTAGAAAACACCTCAAATACAAAGACGACCCATGGCTCGAGGGAATTTCTTATAAGGTGTCACATTGCACAATTGATAAGATAATGTACGAAGTTGATCATTATAGTTGGGAAACTTGCACGGAGAAGAAAAATATGTTTGTCCTAACATGTCAAGTTTGGGACTCCCATGCCAGCATATGATGGTCAAGTACAAAGAAGAAGGTGTGATATCAATTCAAGATATTGATCCTTTTCGGCAACAATTGTCTTTCAATAAACCCATCGTCGAGATTTTGGTAGAGCATTTTCCGATACCGACATTGAAAAAGCTCTAGCCGAGAAATACTTCATAGTAAATCGGGCGCAAAGGAAAATATGGTTAAGTAAGTTGAAAAACTTCGTGTTTCGACATACAAGGTACGATGTCAAAGAACCAACTAAGGGTAAGAGAAAGGGTAGGCCTCCTACAAAAGAAAAGAGGTGCGTAGTACGGAAAACAACGAGGGAATTATTGGAAGAATCAAAGAAAAGTGAACCTTCGGGTTTTGAGCATTGCAAAAGGAATATGAAGCGGAGGATGAGAAGGAGGAAGATGTTCAAGGTAGAAACAAATGAAGAAGAAGTCAAACAGAACAAGGAGGACCAACCCGTCGAGATGATAAAGGAAAACGTACAGAACTTCCCTCTCAAGAGAGTTCAACAATCAAAGTTAGTACCAAGAGAAAAGGTTCGATATTTCGCTACAAACAAAACTCAAGAAGCATAGTTGAGGTGAAAGGAAATTGATAGACACATTTATGTGTCTTATTTAATCTCATATTTATATTGCTATTAACTCAGTTTTTGTATTAATATTGTCAGTTCATTGTGTTTGTAGGTAATTTTTGGAAGAATAAATAATTGAAGGAAAATTGGATAAAAAATGTTAAAAGCACCATCAAAATTGATATAGGCACCCCGAGAAGAAATGATAAATGCACCCTCGAATTAGTAGAGGCACCCACTCTCATTTGAATTCAAAAGAAAGAAATTTGGCGGTAAAATCTTCAACTTATTTGTGTGTATTTCTTTACATGATTTGGGTGATTTTCGAAGAGTTTAATGCAAGATTATATTATTTCCTTATTAATAGGAATATATACAAGATAGGAAACTCAAAAAGATCAAAGAATATCTCGTGAAAGAGTTAGTTACGTTAAATAAAATAGAAAAGAAGAGAAAAATATATCTCGGTAGTTTAGGGATCATATCTTGCGTTTGATTTGGTCATAACACCAAAGATATTATTCACGAAGCAAAAGGAAAAAACATCAGTTATTGTTCTCAAACAAATTCGAGAAGAGTAAAGAGAGAAATAAAATACCCGAGATATGATCCTGTCGAGATTTGAATCATTGATTAAAGGTTATTTTTGAAGATTCGATGAGTTGGAGGTTGATGTACTATAAAAAGGGTTCGATAAAAGAGTTTGGGGGAGGATGACTTCTGCCAGAAACTTGATAAAAATTCAGTTCGAAAAACTCTGCAAAACCAACAGATTTAGCAACGGTTCGTGCTACAGTTTAGAACTGTCATTGCTAACCGTGGTCTTAACTTTTATACTCAACAACTTTAGCAACGGTTCCTGCAATAGTTTCGAAGTTTAAACACAATTAAATTATGCTTTATTTTCTTCTCACGAGGTGTGTCATTTATTCGATAAAGAAACAAAAGAAAATTTGTAAGTTTTTCTTATTTAATAGATTTAATGATTAATCAATTTTCTTCTATTCTTTTTCTCTATGAGTAGCTAATCTTCTTATCTAGGGTGTAGGTTGAAGCTGTTTTTGATGTGTACGTTTAATAGTTAACTTGTAGACATTTTTACTCTACTATTTATGCTTTTTAATGACTAAAATTTCTCTTCAATAAAAGTTTCATTACAATTGTTTTGAATATTCTTTAGACTGTTGATCTTTCATAAGCGAAGGAAGTTATAATTTTGTACAACGATGTAAGTTGTATCAATATTTTTCAACGTTTATCTTCCAAAACTTGAGATTGGGTTCAATACTGTTTAGAGTATTTTACGAGTAATTGTTTTAGATAATAAATTTTTAATTTTACAAACACCAGAAGTAGTGGAATCCAAAACCCTAGACTTTCTTCTTCCTTATTATTTATTTTATTTTATACTTTTATTTACTTAAATTCATTAAACTCATCAAAAATATTTTCTTTATTTTAGCACATAAATTGTGAAATAATTAAAATTAATAATATCAATCCCTGAGGACGATCTCGTATTTATCGCTTCTACTTTGTGGACCTTGTGCGATTGCGACCATAAGTTTTTGGCCTATCAGAAATAAACCATTGCTTGCAGAGTCGATCAAAGATCCCGCCAATCGAAACTCAACAAAAGTTGGTATTAAGCAATTAACATGTATGAAAGAAAATGTTAATGGAAATACACCATTGGTTGAAGAGTTGGAAACTATTCGTATGGCAACAGGATTGATGCAAGCACCATCTACATTGGAAAGAGATGAGAAAGGTAAGCTTGTCCGACCTATGCACATCATATATCTTAATTACTTGCTCTATTTCCTAGATTTTGTTCGTGAATACATAAAGGCAACCAACGATGTTTCCAGCGATGGTAATTGTGGTTACCATGTATTCATTGAAAAAGTTGACCATTTAGGGGGGGGGGGGGGGGAAGTTGGGTTGGTTCGAATGCACTTATATAAGGCATATGTGTGCGATTGAACTACGTTCTTACCCGTATTTGTACAAGCCAATGATGAAATCGGGGGAACCGGGATAACAAGATTCAGAGTTAAATGAGAAGTTTGTTGCATTCGAACAACGTTTAATACGCAACAAGAGTTTGAAAAACGACTATTGGATGAGCATGCCAATGTATGGCCAAATACTCGCCAACGCTCTCAATTGTGTCACCCATCATATCTCACTTGGATTTAGTCTTACATTTGCACCAACAAGAACAAGTTTTTTCGAATAATTTTCTAAAAGAAGATGTGTGATGGGGATGGTGCAAAGGTGCCATTTTGTCGGTCTCAAATTGAAAGAGGGAAGCCCATTACCCCCATTAAGGAAGGGATACGATGGGGAAATCCCAAGGTCTTGTTGTAATCGGTTCGAGCAAAGTTTTAAACTTTGGAACGCATCACAACAATCGGAAGAAGCCTCCCGCATAAATTGTTTCTGACTCAGAGTCGGAATGACAATATAAACATATTGACCTAATATGATGATGTGATTGGTAGTGACAATATCATATGTATTTTGAAGAAATCAAATTATGAATAAAGTATTTTATTGAAATGTTTTTGTCTTTAGTCTTTTAGAATTTTTTTTTATTAAGCCAAGATATTTTATGGTTGGGTTGGGGTGTAGAAACCTAACCGTATACAAGACTTGTGCAAAAAAGTGTGGATTAAACTTAATTTACGGTTGGGTTCGACCTTTAAATTAAAACTCAATCGTAAATAAATCTGGAAGGAAAAACATTGATATAAAGAACCTTTTCTCATTACTTAAACCATATTACAACCCATTAGACCATTTAACCATTACATAGATAAATTAAGTTACCACCAACTAAACCACATGACATTATAAAAGTACTAATTTATAGGTTTACGAGTGAGCAAGAAGTCCTTTAGGATGTTGTAATGCGGTAGGTATTGAAAATGCCATATTTTCCATCTTCTCCATTCCTGAATAGATCTTTATAAAAACTTTATCTTCTGTTTCACCCCTAAGTCGTAGTTGACCAATAATATGAACTAGTGCCATAAATTCTTTAACTTGTCTGCGTATAGTATCACATCGACAAATCAACTTAACGTGATCATGGTTATAACGGTTACCGGTTTCATAACAAAAATTTGTATTAATGGGTTGCCAATAACTCTGACTCATTATACCACCTTGTCGTCGTTGTTCGCCTCTTTTTGGATAACATAGTACATAGTTGCGGCAAATACATAAATTTTCATGCAAAGTAAAATCAGGATCATGTAGTTTAGTTGAAGATGATTGATGTAGAAGAAATGTGTAATTTCTTAAAAAATAAGATGGGTTTGATATATATTCAACCATTCCTCTTTGTTTCCTATATAAAGAAAATGTGTAATGACTCAATTTTGAAAAAAAGGGTCGCACAAAGTTCCAACAACTCTATTTTCAAACCAAATAATGGCACCAAAGTGAATAATAATAAAAAAAAAGGTTGGGAAAAGGAGGCACGAACCCAACCGTAAGTCTAGAAAGTTAAAAAATATCAAACTTACGGTTGGGTATGGAAGATTCGAACCCAACCGTAAACCTGGGAACCAATTTTTGTCAGTTTTACGGCTGGGTTTGGAATATTCGAACCCAACCGTATATAATCTTAGACCTTTATTTTTTTTGCATCTCCTTTGACTCCAAATTTGTATAAATGAATCCAACTTTAAACTTATTCATCAATTCTAACTTAAACTAAGGTAAACTGGGTCATTCAATCAAACAAGAACTAAAGAAATCACAACCAATAGGAAATTGAGAAATGAGGTTACAAGAATATTTACTGTTGGGTGTGGGTTTTCAAAACCCAACCGTAAATCTGGGATAAAATGAATATCAGTTTTACGGTTGGGTTTATAGATTCATACCCAACCATAAATCTGGTAAATTTTTAAAATTGCAGTTTTAAGGGTGGGTTTGGATTTGCATATCCAACCGTAAGTCTGTTATTTGTAAAATTTGCAGTTTTACAGTTGGTTTTGGACATGGAAACTCAACCATAACTCTGTAATTTGTTTTGTTTTTGTAAATGATTTCTCCTTTGTTTAATTTCTAACTTCAAATTTAAGCATTTTTCTTGTTCTAACCGTAAATTATGATTTCTTACTTGTTCTAATTCAATCACTTTCTTTGTTTATCTACTTAAATTTAAGATAAAAACTTCTTCATTCATTCTAACTAAATTGAGCTACATTTATCCATTAACTATTACATAAACTAAAAACAAAGTTTTAACTAAAACTCAAACAAGAACAAGTTGTCCCAATAAGATAAAATCCACCCAGATAAACAACCAAATTTTGATACAATTTTCATATTAAAGGTAGAATTAAAGATAATGAGGAGTAGATTCTTTAACACGAGTATTACGAGCACCACCACGACCTCTTTTTGTGGTATTGCTACCACGACCACGAGTACGAGGACAAGCACGAGCACGACCACCACGACCACGACCTTGCACATCCTCGGCCTCATCATGTGTCTCTTCATCACTAGGTTGTGAATGACTTTGGCTATTACTCGCACCTCTTTAATCAGTTTTATTCCTCTTTAAGCTCCTCTCCGAGTCATTTTGGTTTGGTTCATGAAGCTTCCTGATATGTTGCAAGGTCTTTTGTTCATCAACCGTCATCATATCACCTTTACTTATGCATGCAGTCATACCCTCTTCCAATGCAGGTCTTTTTTTTTTCTTCAATTTACGTATGAAAATAAATATTAGTAGATTCTTTCGTAATATTCATAAATCTTAAAAGCATTAATAGCATAACTATTTTACGTACCACCATGAAATATAAATTTTTTCCAATCCACATCAAATAGACCACTCCTCTCGGTATCACCCGTGTTCTTTCCTTTACCCTATTGAATGATTCTCATAGCTTCCGGCTTATTATTGATCACTTGAGGATGACCAAAATGGTAATACCAATCCAAGTAATCTTCAACGTCTAAATTTGTACCTATAATTGGCTCTACTTCCTGCCTTTGAAGTTGGTAATCCGCATGATTACGGTTGTTCCAAACATCGATCGTCGACGTTAGGGTGTAGTTGAGTACAATACTAGGACTTCGATCATGGAGCCATTCATACACAGTCTAAAGGCTTCCCTTGTTACCTTGGTTTGGATATAACCAAATTGGCGCAAAGTTCGACGGGGGTTCATCATCACGAACCCCAAATGGATGATACAAATGCACGTTTAGACAAGTTTGTGAAAACACGTTCAACTTCGCCCTCTTTGTTCCATCATAAATAAGGGTCAAACATCACATCTTTAATGGTGAAATTATCAATTTCCATCTTCTTCGAAGCTATCTGAGCTTCTTTCCGCTTTGACTGAATACCAGTGAATTTGAACTTCTTTCCTATAAAACCAATATCATCTGAGGACCACTCTGTCTTAGTAGCCAAGCTCGTAAAGTGGTCAGAGACCCATACCTAAGAAGATACCAAATATATATAAGAGAATGCACAAAACAAAATAAAACGACAAACATTGAAATTAACCCTATAAATTACCTGAAGAAGACCAGTATTCCCGGAAATTTCAGTAGCTCCAACTCTCGAGGATTTTTTAAGGATGGCGAGCAAATAAGAGAGGGTGGTGGCAGTGCCCGATGAATACTCATGTGTCTTCTTGAGATCCTTCAACCATTATAGAAAATGAGAATTGACCCTATTACCCGACGTATCAGTGAAGAATATTATACTGAGGAGATACAACATCTACTCTCTGGTTGTAAGCAAAGCTCTAGTTTCATCCATCAGATGCCCGTCAAGTTCCTTCTGCAAGGTTCCTCCAAAATTCTCCCTCAAACTACGCTACAAGATATTTTTGGTCATACCTACACCATTCTTCCTTGCTTCACCCGGTTTATCTCCGACAGCCTGTTGAAACTCAAATTTGGCTTCTTTTATCTCCCATCCAAGTGTGTATTTCACAAGGACACAAAGATCATTCAAGACATGTTGTTGTCAAAACCTTCATACACAGATTTTCCTTCGACTTCTAAGTCAAGAATTTTCTTGACATCATTCAGTGTTATTGTCATCTCTCTGAATGGGAGATGGAACGTGCGATTGATGTAATTTTTAATAGTGGTAAAATAGGTTCAATTCTCGGACTTGTGAAGATTTAATTTCTAGACCTAATTTTTAATAACAGAAAATAAAAAGAATTAAAACAATTTGATTTTAAAATGGATGAAGAAAAACTAGGGCTTAAGATTCCACCATTAAATACTTCAGTGGTAACATCTAACAATTCTTATATTCAATTTAATCTAAATATGCCAAAGATAGGTTTTTGAAAGAATAATTGTAAATCGTAAGCATGAGACATCAAAAGCAGTAAACCCAGCATGACTCATCAAAAGAAAACACAATTATTTAAGAAAAACCATTTTTTTCCATTATAATTCAAGCAATTAATAATAAAAGAATTGTAGAATAAATATAATTAAAATAGAAGTTACCACAATTATTGGATGAACGGTTTCCTCCGTCGCCCCAGTGATGGTGATTAGCTCATTGTAAAGGAAACACACTCAAAATAGACTTTCATTTCTCAAAAGGTGCTTACAATGGTGAAAAAGGAGTAACACAAAAGTTTTGAGATGTATATAAACGTTACAGTGAAGTGATCTCAGTGTTACAGAAGAAATAAAAGGTAACAGGAAAGAAGAACAGACTGTTGCTACAGTGAAATAAGACTGCCTTAGCAGCTGAAGATACGACTGAAACATCAACACTTCTGAAACTCCTTATGTTCTTCACCTTTTTTCTTCGCAGCATCAACAACAGAATTTGTGTTTTGGTTTTTATGGCTTCTCTGCGTATTCTGAGCTATCCCCAATCCTCCTTCTCCTCAATGAAACCATCGACACTCCTCTATATACCCATAACATCTCTCAAATCACCCTATTTAATTCTCACAGAATATTTTCAAATTTGAGAATAATTTGCTTCTCTATGCATATCCTGATTTTCTTCTTGTTATAAATCTCAGAATTGTTGCATATCTGACTATGTGTAATTAGATATCTCCAAAACCATTGAAAGATCTCAACCATATATACTGCTCTTAAACAGGATTATCTCCGAGTATTCTCATTTTTCTTTAAGTTTTGTACGCGATTATGTGTTCGATTCTGGATTGATTTTTTGATTGATTTCACGTATATGTGTAATCACTCTTGTTATATCCATAATATTCTCTGATTTCATTCCCAAAAAACACGTGAAAATCTCATCTGAAATCAATACAGAGTCTCACTGAATTTGAAATGAATTTTCCCGCCCGAAAATATTTTTGAACCGTGAAGAAGAGGGGTGCTCATATCCAATGTTCGGGTGCCTTTATCAATTCTGGGTGCCTTTAGTAGTTTTTTGAGCCAATTTTTCCAACAATGTTTATTTTCCAGAAATGCCTATAAATACATAAAAACACAATATTAGTGCAAAATGAGTTCCGACACTATAAAAGTTGAGAACAAATTAGACATATAAATGTGTCTATCAAATACCCCCAAATTTATTATTTGCTAGTCATTGAGCAAATTTAATCTAGAAAATCCTAACTCACTGTCACGGGCATCGCAATTACGCTCAGCGTGTGCAACAAGCCTTTGAACCGCTAGGTGTCCCTAGTGGATGAGTTTTGTCTCGTGAGGGTTTACAAGAGGTGTACCCACAAAACCTTTTACTCAAAATTCTAGCTACCTGTGAACGATTGAGGATAGATACTAAATAAACAATTTTGTTGGCATACTAAATTCTTCGCCTATAAGAATCATTACCCTATATGAGTCCAATTGCTGTACACGAGTTTTCACTCAGCGTACTAAAATTCATACAAGAATTCAAAACTCTACTTAAATAGTTGCTCATCCACGATACTCAGAATCTATCAAAGTACAATCACATGGAAAGATTTAGAAGATGGATATAGATAAAATGATGTTTGCACGTGTTGACTAAGGTGAACGGTGTTTCCCATATCTGTCTGAAGGTCAGTGCCAGGATGAATGGCTTGAGATACGCTCCCACTAGTCTTATTCCTTAAACTAATATCGACTCAGCTGGTATATACAAGGGTCTCAGCGGTCGATTTATTAAAATATTTTAAATATATTGACAACATAATTGGATCAAATGAATCCAAGCGCATGTTCCTTATCAGCATCGTACATGATAGTTCTCATAGATCCTGCTTCGACGCTTGCTTAGGCGACAGAAACAGGAAGAACACACATATATTGCTATCAAAGTGTCAATACTCGATTTTTTTTAATTTTTTTTTTGGTCTAACTAATACAGTAATGGGGCTTGATCTCAAACACTTCATCCTGGCGGTGATAACAATTTGATACTGGTGCCCCACCAAATCACTTAGAGAAACACAAAAATTGCAAAAATAAAAACAGAAGGTGATATGGTCAAGATAGATTCCGAGATATGGTGACAACTATCATGTTATTTCTAACACCTGAGCTAGGAATCCTTTTACGAATATACCATTTAGATGGGCACACCAATTCCTATAGAAAAGAACTAACTTTCCATCTACCTAGAATGGATAATGTCACCCTGAATTGTTCATAGGTTTCTAAAGTTTGGAGTTTTATTATTTCAACTAAAAGTTTCTCGCTTACCCCCAAATTTAAACCTAACATTGTCATCAATGTTTCAAATAAAAGTTCAATACCAAAAATATAGGTAACTAGAGGAATAAAGAGGTAAGTCAGAAAGATAGTACCTGGGCGAAGCGTAATAATCCTTCTTTGGAGAACAAGACAGAAAAATAAAATCAAAAACCTAAAAAAACTTACTAATGTACAACAACATCCTTGATGGTCAATCAAGGTAAGCAGGGTCCTCCAGAGGGACCTCCTCAATATCACCTGCAGGAAAAGGCTCTAAAAGGGTTTCACTCTCTGATCGTTAAACTTTGAAGAACTACTACCATCCAGTGTCTCAATCTCAATAGCACCATGAGGATACACAGTGCGAACTATAAAAGGACCCATCCACCGAGAGCGTAACTTCCTTGGGAATAGATGCAAACGGGTATCATACAGAAGAACTTTTTGACCCGGAGAAAATGACTTTCTTAAAATATTTCTATCATGCACAAGTTTCATTTTGTTATTATACTCCTTAGCACTATCGTATGCATCTCTACGAATCTCGTCCAACTCATTGAGATGGAGCTTCCTGTGAGCTCCCGCCATGTCAAGCGAAAAATTAAGTTGCTTTACAGCCCGATATGCTCTATGCTCTATCTCGACAGGTAGGTGACATGCCTTTCCAAAAACTAGATGATAAGGTGACATTCCAATGGGGGTCTTAAACGCAGTACGGTAAGCCCATATTGCATCAGTAAGCCTTAATGACCAGTCTTTCCGATTAGGATTAACTTTTTTCTCTAAAATACGTTTTATTTACCTGTTGGAAACCTCTACTTGACCACTAGTCTGTGGGTGATATGGGGTAGATACTTTGTGGTTAATATCATATTTCTTCATCAAAATCCTAAATGGTCGATTACAAAAGTGCGACCCTTCATCACTAATGATAGCCCACGGTGTACCAAAGCATGCAAATATGTTATCATTCAAAAACTGGACCACAACCTTGTGGTCATTTTTTCTACACGAAACCGCCTCAACCCACTTAGACACATAATCTACAGCAACAAGGATGTAAAAGTAACAAAAAGAATTAGGAAAATGACCCATAAAATCAATGCCCCACACATCAAAGACCTCAATAACTAGAATAGGGTTCAAAGGCATCATATTTCTACGGGAAATGGTTCCTAACTTCTGGGAACGCTCACAAGTAACACGGTAATGGTGGGTGTCTTCAAACAAAGAAGGCCAATAGAATCCACACTACAATATCTTAGTAGCGGGTTTCTTAGTACTAAAATGACCCCCACAAGCATGATCATGATAAAAGGAAATAATACTGGACTGGTCATTCTCAGGTATACATCTCCTAATAATCTGGTCTGGACAATACTTAAAAAGATAAGGATCATCCCAAAAAGAAATTCTTAACCTCGGCTAAAAACCTAGAACGATCTTGTTTACCCCAATGTTGGGGCATTTGACCAGTAACAAGATAGTTCACTATATTCACATACCAAGGTGATTGGGAAACAAGGAAAAGTTGTTCATCAGGAAAACTATCCCTCACAGGAGGGGAATGATCAAGGAAATCAAAAACAAGTCTAGACAAGTGGTCCGCTACTACATTTTTTGCACCCTTTTTGTCTATAATTTCTAGAGAAAATTCCTGTAGCAAAAGGATCCATCTAATCAATCTAGGTTTAGTATCCTTCTTGGACAGAAGATACTTCAAAGCAGCATGATCAGTAAAGACTATGACCTTAGAACCTAAGAGATATGATCTAAACTTGTCTAAGGAAAAAACAATGGCTAACAATTCCTTTTCTGTGGTTGTGTAGTTCATTTGGGCATCATTCAAAGTTTGCTAGCATAGTAAATCATATGAAGTAATTTATTTTCTCGCTGACCTAACACAACACTAATAGCATAATCTGAAGCATCACACATTATCTCAAAGGGTAGGTTCCAGTTAGGTGCCTGGACTATGGGGCGGTAGTGAGTAAGGTCTTAAGCTTCTCAAAAGCCTCTAAACAAGCATCATTAAAGACAAACTTAACATATTTTGCAAGCAAATTGCAAAGAGGTCTAGAAATCAAGCTAAAATCCTTAATGAATCGACGATAAAAACCTGCATGCCCTAAGAATAACCTAACATCTCCTAAAGTTTTGGGAACCTGTAAAGTCTTAATAAGGTCAACTTTAGCTTTGCCTACCTCTATACCCTTATAAGATACGATATGCCCTAAAACAATTCCTGATCAAACCATGAAATGACATTTTTCCCAATCAAGCACTAAATTCTTTTCCTTATACCTAGTCAACACTAATGTCAAATGATGCAAGCACTCATCGAAAGATGAACCAAATACTGAAAAATCATCCATAAAGACCTCTAAAAATCGTTCTACCATGTCAGAAAATATGTTCATTATACAACGTTGAAAAGTAGCGGGTGCATTACACAACCTGAAAGGCATGCGTCTATACGCGAAGGTACCAAAGGGACATGTAAAAGTAGTTTTCTCTTGGTCTTCTGGGGCAATAACAATCTGATTATAACCAGAAAAACCATCTAGCAAGCAATAATGGCTATGTCCAGCTAATCTCTCTAGCATTTGGTCGATAAAAGGAAGGGGAAAGTGGTCCTTCCTGGTGACCTTGTTCAATTTTCTATAGTCAATATAAACACGCCACCCCGTGGTCACTCGGGTTGGGATTAACTCATTGTTATCATTCTGGACTACAGTGATACCTGATTTCTTGGGAACAACTTGAACGGGGATGACCCACTTACTGTCTGAGATAAGGTAGATAATACCCACATCTAACAACTTAAGTACCTCAGTTCGAACTACTTCTTTCATGTTAGGGTTAAGTCGACGTTGCATCTCCCTAGATGGTTTAGTATCATCCTATAAATGAATCTGGTGCATACAAACAGTAGGACTTATACCCTTAATGTCTTCTATGGTCCATCATAAAGCTTCTATATTTTCTTGAAGCACGGTCACTAACCTACTTTCCTGGTTACTATCCAAGTCGGATGCTACAATCACATGCAATGTCTCAGATAGGCCTAAATACACATACTTCAGAGTATCTGGTAGTTGTTTAAGGTCCAACTTAGGAGGCTCTTCTAAAGAAGGAATTAGGGTAGACTTAGAAACTGGTAGTGGTTCAAAATTAGTTTTCCATCCATTACTAGTGTCTATCAAAAGGGATGAATCTAACAAAGCATTCACCTCATTAATTACATTATCGTCATAAAAATCAAACCCAAAATGGGCTAGGCATTTTTCTAATGGATCTTCTAACAAAGCGTTTGGTAATGATTCATGAACTAATTTTTCTATCATATTCACCTCTTCAATGCACGGGTCATCTAACTCAGGTGGTTGCTTGCTAATATTGATAATATTTAGCTCAATAGTCATATTACCAAAAGATATGTTCATATTACCATTTCGACTGTTAATGATCACATTAGATGTAGCTAAAAACGGGCGACCTAATATCACAGCTATCTGATTCTCTGGGTCAGGGACCGGTTGGGTATCAAGGACAATAAAATCTACTGTGTAAATAAACTTATCAACCTCAATAAGAACATCTTCTATAACACCACGGGGAATTTTCACAGACCTATCAGCTAACTGCAGGGTTATCTGAGTAGGTTTCAAATCACCAAGTCCTAGATGGAGGTACACATGGTACGGAAGTAAGTTCACACTGGCTCCTAAGTCAAGTAACGTTCTCTCAACACGGTAGTTACCTATTGTGCAAGAAATGGTTGGGGAACCTGGGTCTTTGTACTTAAGAGTTGTATTGTTCTGGATAATTGAACTCACATGACTAGCTAAAAAGGCTTTCTTCTGTACATTAAGCTTTCGCTTTCGCGTACAAAGATCCTTAAGGAACTTGACATAACTAGGAATCTGCCTAATTGCATATATAAAGGAAGATTGATGTTGACTTGCTTAAAAATATATAATATATCATTAAAGTTGGATTCCTTCCTAGTTGGTACTAGAAGTTGTGGGAATTGTGCTTCGGGCACAAAATCAGGCTCAGCGGGAACTGCATTGGACTTTTTAGAGACTTTATCATTCTCTTTAACTATAGGCTCAGAAGGGTGAACTACAACATGTTCACTATCGGGCAAGGTTACATTATTGTCTACTACTCTACCACTCCTAAGGGTTTTTGTTGAATTCACGTGGTCAGAAGATAACTCATGAACTCCTCTAGGGTTGGGTTGTGGTTGACTAGGGAACTTGCCTTTGTCTCTTAAAGACTCACTCAACTGACTAAACTGGGTTTGTAAATCGTAAATACCCTGAGAGTTAGCCTGGACCATCTTGTTATTGTCTTCAAAAATTTGTTTAACCGGTTTCTGAAACTCAACAGTATTATGAGATAACAAGGTGAGAGACTCTTCTAAACTCATAATCTTCTTATCTGAAGAGCTCTGAAATTGTGCTGGACCAGAAGAATTCTTAGTATAACCAAAACCTGGTGGAACATGAGGGTTACTAGACTGACCTTGATTTTGGCCCTTAGACCAAGAAAAATTTGGATGGTTTCTCTAACCAGGGTTATAGGTTTCTGAATATGGATCAAACTTCTGATGATTATCATATCTAGTGTTATTATAAAGATCATGGGTATGCTCTTCAACAGTCTTTCCTTCCTAATATGACTTGGGCTCTATTCCATGACTAGATTGACTTAATTCTAAGGCTTCTAACCTTTTTGCTATTGCTGCAAATTTGGCATCTAATTCAAGAATTCCATCTACCCTATTGACATTACCTCTGCTCAGTAGAATTTTTCTCTAGGGTTCCTTACTACATTCCCATTGATGGGTCTTTTCGGCAATTTCATGTAAAAATGTCATTGCCTCATTAATATTTTTACTCTCTAAATTCCCTGAACACAATGACTCAACCATGATCGTTGTTGGATAATCTAGCCCTTCATAAAGGATCTGGACTAGTCTTTTTTCTTCTAAACCGTGTTGGGGACATTGTGTTACTAATTCGTTGAACCTTCCCACATACCTATAAAAAGATTCTCTTTCTTGCTGCCCAAATTTGAAAATTTCTTGCCTAAGAGATGATATCTTGTGCCTAGGGAAAAATTTAGATAAAAAGGCAGCGGTAAGTTCTTCATATGTCTCGATGGATTCAGATGGAAAACTATATAACCAAGATTTGGCTTTGTCTCTTAGGGAAAAAGAAAATAACCTAAGTTTCAAATCTTCATTAGACATGTTGTGAATTTTTAGGGTACTACATATTTCTTCAAATTCCCTAATGTGAAAGTAAGGGTTTTCATTTTCTTTCCCTAAGAAGAGTGGGAGCATCTGTATGATCCCAGGTTTCAACTCATAGTTTGCTTGAGTTTCAGCTAACTTGATACATGATGGACGAGAAGTCCTAGTAGGATTCAACAAAGCTTTCAAGGTTGTCATTTTTGGCACAACTAAAAAATTAGGAATAACTTCCTTACTGAGAGACAAATTCTCAAAACTAAAGTTTCGGCTCTCAAAAGAAGGATTTCTTAAATTCTCAATTTCAAAGGCAGAGTTTCTACTTCCTTCACTGATCAAACGACCAATAGAATCTCTTCTCCAAGCACGCTCACTGGGCATGAAATAACTCCTAATTGGAAGGGTATTCTAAACAAACACAAACAAGGACGACTCAAACAAATCAAACCTATTAAATATAGCAAACAAAAAGCATGATGGATCCACTTAGATTGTTTCTAGACCAGATTCTAGTCTTCCAAAAGGCAATTAGTTACAGTTTTAGCGAATCCCTCAGAACGATATGAATTAGATTAAGTCGAATAGAAGCAGGATAAGCTCTAAGGAGCTTTGATAACACTGCCTCTTTGGCAACTTTTCCCTGGGTTACAAGGCGGCTCTATCAACTTAAAATAAATCTTCCTGAACTTTAAGTTAAGCTAACAAAGTAACCAATACAATCCTTTTGAATGATTTTCCAATAAGCTCGATACCCTATCGGTCTCTTTCTAGTCAAATTTTAGGCTTAGGTTTTCGTTAGGTAACGTGTTCCTAAGGCGGGCAGAAAGGATACGGTGATGAAATCCGAACCCTTAACTTATATGGCCAGTTTCTTCCCTTTACTAGAAAATAAATTCTGTTTTCAGTTCCTCAACATATATACATACGAAGTAATACAGTAAACCCACTTGCAGGGGATTCGTGGATTGATGAGTCTTACCTTCCGTACCAGACGGAGGATGAATCGGTTGTAGTCGACTCGGGCCACCGACTCCTGTGTCAGTATGCGAACCCGAGGGGCCGAGACAATATCGTAATTGTCGTCCTTCCCTATAGCAGTATATATTAAATTACCCTTCCGTAGGGTTTAAAAATAATAAAATGTCCAAAGTCCAAAATAAAGTCCAAATAGTGTCCAAAATAAAAATTTTTTACAGAAATAATAAAATTTCTAATATAATTTTCTAAATAAATAAAATCTAAAGAAAATAAATCTAACTAATAAAAATAAAATCTAAAAGTAAAAGTATTTGTCTTCTTCTCCGTTCTTTAAGCTTTAACTTTTAACTCCAAGTTTTTAACTTTAACTTCAAGTCTTTAATCACCAAAGTCTTTGGCTTTATTTTCTTTCAATCCAAGATCCAAACCTGTAGCAAAAAGAGAAATACCCAAAGAAACGTAAAATAGAACAAAGTAAAAATAAATATAATAAAAATCTAACTAAATTAATTAACCTAAAAAAAATCTAAAAACAAGTCCGAGCCGACGGCGCCAAAAATTGATGTAATTTTTAATAGTGGTAAAATAGGTTTGATTCTCGGACTTGTGAAGATTTAATTTCTAGACCTAATTTTTGATAACAAAAAATAAAGAGAGTTAAAACAATTTGATTTTAAAATGGATGAAGAAAAACTAGGGATTAAGATTCCACCATTAACCAATACTTCAGTGGTAACATCTAACAATTCTTATATTCAATTTAATCTAGATATGCCAAAGATAGGTTTTTGAAAGAATAATTGTAAGTCGTAAGCATGAGACATCAAAAGCAGTAAACCCAGCATGACTCATAAAAAAAAACACAATTATTTAAGAAAAACTATTTTTTTCCATTTTAATTCAAGCAATTAATAATAAAAGAATTGTAGAATAAATATAATTAAAATAGAAGTTACCACAATTATTGGATGAACGGTTTCCTCTTTATTTTCATATTCGAGAATAACCTTTTTCCACAGAATATTTTCATATTCGAGAATAATTTGCTTCTCTCTGCGTATCCTGATTTTCTTCTTGTTATAAATCTCTGAATTGTTGCATATCTGGCTCTATGTAATTAGATATCTCCAAAAATATTGAAAGATCTCAACCATATATACTGCTCTTAAACAGGATTATCTCTGAGTATTCTCATTTTTCTTTAAGTTTTATACGGGATTCTGTGTTCGATTTTGGATTGATTTTTTGATTGATTTCACGTATATGTGTAATCACTCTTGTTATATCCATAATATTCTCTGATTTCATTCCCAGAAAACACGTGAAAATCTCATCTGAATCAATACAAAATCTCACTGTATTTGAAATGAATTTTCCCACCCAAAAATATTTTTGAACCGTGAAGAAGAGGGGTGCTCATATCCAATGTTCGGGTGCCTTTATCAATTCTGGGTGCCTTTAGTAGTTTTTCGACCCAAATTTTCCAACAATGTTTATTTTCCAGAAATACCTATAAATACATAAAAACACAATATTGGTACAAAATGAGTACCAACACTATAAACGTTGAGAACAAATTAGACACATAAATGTGTCTATCATCAATTTCAGGCCAATATCGTTCCTTGAAGGCTGTGCAAGTAACACTATCATATTCCACCATGGAATTGAGAAGTACGTGCGCTAACCCTGTATCCAATACTAGAGTACGAACGATTACGCATTCTTTACCTAATGGCCAAAATGTTGCCCTTTGACGAACCAATTTCTTCACGACTTTTGTATGATCCTACAAAGAGTAAAAATATTTTTTTTAATCAAAATCATACCAACAAGTTATAATTTGAAGTTAAGCAAATGAAATCATAACAAAACAAATGAAGTTTATAGATTATTACCCTGATCTCAGCCACTTTTGCATCCTATGATTGTGGATAACCAAATAAGATTGCAGACTTATCTGGGATCTCACCCCAAAGAACACCATTCCTCTTCTTAGGCAACATCACATCTTTGCCTTTGGGAATATGCTTTCCTTTTGGTGAATCTATCTTCCTTGGATTTCTTTCCTTCACTTTAGGTTGAGGTTGAGGCGAAGCAATAACAATTTGTTTACCTTTTCCTTCAACGAAAAATTGTTCTCTGTCCGTCTCTTCCTCATCCTCGAATTCTTCCTCTTGTGGTGGTTCTCTAATCACAAGTGCGCCTCCACTCATCAACGGTAGATCAAATTGTCCACCACCAATGTCATCTTCCCATGTATGTGGTACAACTTGACTAAAGCTACCCCCAACCTCCAAATTAAACTTCTTCTTATCGTTATTTCTCTCGCCTCTATTATCTACCCTAAGTGAACATCGTGGTTAAGAGTGGGAGTGTGATCAATTAGTGTTAAGTTATTACCTTCTTGTTCTTGGGTTTTGTCCTATTCTTATTCCTACAACATACAAGCAATACAATTGAACTCACAATTTAGGTAATTTCCAAAAAAATCAACACAAACAATTTTTTTGGAAAATTCAGGATATTTTAGGATTCGGTTAGACCTATCGAACCCAAACGTAAAGAATTTTACTTTACGGTTAGAATAACCCAAACGTAAAAAATCCTACAATAATTTTTAGTATCCAGGGAAATTTACTATTGGAATATTACTTTCGAACCCAACCGTAAAAAACAATTACGGTTAAAAAACCCAAGCGTAAAATTTCAAACAAATTTTTGCTACTCGTGAATTTTACGGTTGGAAGTTGAAAATCGAACCCAACCGTAAAATGTCATTTTCATCTTCAATTTGTAAGTTTACGTTTGGAAATTTTAAAAAACTAAACGTAAAACTAAAGAAAGCTCAATTACGTTTGGATTTTCAACCGTAAGTTCTTCAAAACATGGATTTACGGTTGGATTTTTAACAAAACCCAACCGTAAAAAATTTTGGAAACCTAAATTTTTTCTTATAAATAAATTAATCAAACACATTTCAATCACAAAAAGAAGAAAAAAACATGGGTTATTGTCGAATCATACCTCATATACACCATTCGTTTTTTTTAGGAGTTTCACCAGTAATTTGTTCTTCAATTTCTTGATTAGGTTGGTTTGAATCGCTTGATTGATTTTGATTTTCATCACTGATACCTTCTATACCTTTAGTAGGATTCCCCATCTTTACTATAGAGTTTAATCGACGATTATAATTTTGCCGAGTCGTCGATTAAACGAAGACGATGAATTTCAATGGAGAAGAAAATGGGGAGAATAAGAGATACGATAAGGAGAGGAGTTGAATGGTTTTGAAAATGAATTAGATAGTTAGGGTTCTGTTTTTTTGTTTAGGTTTTAATATATTGAAGGGAAAATTAGACTTTTAATAGATTGGAGGGTAATATAGACATTTGCTATTGTCATAGGATATCCCCTAACCAACTATTTAGCCATTCTTAAACCTTGAAAAACCCCTCTGTTAAAAGTGTAAGTCCATATATAAGAGTTCTTTTTAAAACACCAAATTTTACATCAATTTATGTGCATTTGATCTCTATAATAATAAATTTAAAAAGTGATGATTTAAAGGTGTATGTTTATTGTACACTCGATAATATAATAATATAAAAATATAAATAATGTTTTTTTCTTTATTTTTTATCATCTAAAAAGTTTTAAAAATGTTCATCACGACTAAAGAAAGAAAAAAAAAAATTTAAACTTGATTAACTTTTCTCCTTTGAAACAATTGTTATGAAAAATCAAGATTCTAAAAAAAAAAATATTAACAAGAGTTTTCCGTAAAAAAAACATAAAAGACTATTTAGTGGAAGAATAGATTACTTATAAGCCATGGCAAATTATTTATTGATGATGAAGCAGTTAAATTAAATTAACCGCCGCTTATGCATTACAATAATTTCAGATATTATCCTCTTTTAACCTTATACATAAGTATGGTAGAGAAAGCCCAGATGGAAACCAGCACATAATCCTTATTTGTCTTTAAATTGTGATGCCTCTTATGATTCTGTTACAAGAGCTATTGGTACTAATTGTGTGTGATTGTGCAGGTCATTGGAGGGGAAGCTACTCCAAACGATTTGATGGAGTCTTAAATTAGGCGATGTGTCAGGTATTTTTGGAGGCAACTAAATGGTACAAGGAGCTGATGATCACTCATGCTATAATTAAGACTGATCTTAAAAATATCACAAAATATATTAACAAATCTTTGGATACTATTACTTGGAAAAATGAGGACCTTATTGTCGACGGAATGAGTTACTTAAAATCTGTTCCAAACTGGAAGTGATATTTCATTTATAGAGTTTATAATAAGGTAACTGACAGGCTCACAAAATTTAATAGGAGATATATTATAACAACATTGTGGCATAAAAGTCCACCTAAAATTATTGGGGACAATTATTAAAAGATAATGAAGGTTAATCAGACAAATTTTTTTATTCTTTTGAAATAAAAGCAAATATATAAATGTATAAATACAGTAGAGATTCATTATTATCTATTAAAATTTATTTATTTTACCGCATATGACTATTTAAATATTATTATACAATAGCTAGAAGGAACTAATTGGCCTTTGGGGTATGGTCAATTTTTTCCCTTTTATTGCCGAATACGACTTTGGCCAATAAGGAAACAGTCATCTTCCTTCCAGAAAATATATAATTCTAGCAATAGTCTAACTAAAAAACGTAATAAAAAAATTTAAAAAAGTTTATTTCTTTTTATAGAATTTTTGTTTTGTTGCCGGTCGGTAAACGACATATCTATGTATTTACCAGTGGTCCTGGCATACGTATTAGCAAAAATGGTCCTGGCGTACGTATTTGAAAAGTGGTATTGAGTGACATACATCTTAATTAACAGATAATGGAAATACTTAATTATGATTAATTAAGTGGTTAGGATTATTTAAACAACAATTAAGAGATATTAAAGGGATTTGGTACATAAGTTTTGGGCGCATCTTTGCTTTTCTTCCAATCGACTATGTACATACTGTTATACACACATATGTTTGGACTTTGGACTACCGAATGTTTACGATTAGAGTTAAAATGTAGTAGTCTTGTAACAACTATTTCAATCTCGTTTTTTTTTTAAATATCTCTAAATCAAAACCACATTTCTTTAAATTAAAACAAAAGTAATAAAAATTAAATACATAATTTATTGTTTAAATCAAAATTCCGCTCAAACTTAGTATAGTTTAAAAGATATTATGAAAAAAAAAGAGTTTGACATAGTTGTAAAAAGTCCTGAAATGGTTGCAAAAAGCTTTTAGTAACCCTTTCGATTTGTTGATTTTCTAATTCCTTCAAATCTAATTCAAATTTCTTTATATTGGAACCAAAATCTTTTAATTAAACTATAAACTAACTGTTACTTATTGATAATTGATTTAAAATTGTTACTTATTGATAATTGATTACATTAATTTTAAATGACCAATGTATTTGAAGAAATTAAAAAAAAAATAATCAATCTTCGGTCAAACCCTTCACCATTACACGGTTATCTAGTACTGTTATTTGATGTGAGCCGACTATTATTTCAATGGAGAAAATGATTAGTGTAAAATCAATCACTATTGACTTTACTCAGGATTGGTTTGGAAAAAATTATGAGTTACCTCAATAATTGATTCGTAGACCGACAGTCTTAGTTCTTACTATTTCATGGAGATGAATATGGATATCAGATGCAGTGACGGAAATGGGTGGCTGTGGTGCTTCATGCTCCAATCATCAATTTTAATTTTAACTGTTAGTTTTCAACGTGGTAGATAATGATATTATATATCTCTAATTATCCTTATATTATTATATAGGAATACAAAATTTCATAAAAAAATATCCTAAAAATATTAGTTTTAAGTTTATTGTCATTTAAATTTTATATAAAAATTGTATAAATTCTCTGAAATATGGTATGAATATGATTTTACATGAATCCTCTACTGTTGTTTTAACCCACCTACACTTTTAATCCTATTTATGTCAGGCGAGATTGCTAACTAACTACACATGTTCTAGCGTTGCATGGCCAAGATATGGATTCCGAGATGGTTAACCACAGCAAAAAGGCAAATCGATTAAGGAATCTTATTTCAAAACCTAGCTAATTTCCTTCCAGAATGATGACTTTTTATGATTTTTCTCATCTATTTCATTTAGCAGTACATAAGCCCCGACAACAATCCCAACAGGAGAACAAAAACCAAGGAGAATCAAAACTTTGCAAGGGAAAAGAAAAAGAATTGATTTTCATTCATTACTTAGTACCATCGTCATGCTTTAAATTTTTTTTACTTAAAGCATGGACTATGGGATAGAGTGTTCAAACACTCTATTTTTAAAAAAAAAATGAGTGATTAGATAAAAAAATATCTTTTGTACTATGGGAGAATAAAGTAGAGAGGGTAGACGGGTCTCCGTCTAGTATATTATTTCATTTGCACGGGAAAAGCTTACCCATCCAGAAAATATATTTACTTATTTTAATAGTTAAAATCTAGATAGGACTCGTGTTTAAGGTATTTTATATTGAAAAAAATACCTAAAGGGATTAACTTTAACCGTTTGAGAGAAATTTTTATCCAGACGGATAAATTTCAGCCGTCTAATGAAGACTGACGACCACTACTTCGATTGAATGAGTGTATGATAGACTTTGAGTGAAAGATCCTCTCTTTTCTACCCATAATAAGGTCTAATTTATTCTCTTTGGATGAAACTTATTCACTTCAAATAAAAACAGTTTACCCATAGCCTTACTCTTAATCCCAATTTAAAAAGTTCTTTTCGGGGTAGGTAAAGTTATTTTGTTTGTTCCCCATTAAACAACATTCTGGAATGGATCTTTGTAGTTACAGACTTTGGTACGTTACCAAACAAAATGGTTGAGAGATATATAGAGAGGAAAATGATATTAAAAACCAGAAAGACTTGTCGTTGATTTGAGGGATACAACTTAATTATCACAGTGATTCAACTGCTGATTTGTATTTAATAAGAGCAATCTATATGACGATGGCGAAAAACACAGCTTAATTGAGTAGATTTTAGAAACCATCTCTTAGAAGAGTGGTCTCCTAATCAACCTCCCAAACAGAGGTGAGGGGTGCAACCCTTTCAACCCATCCTAAGGCATTATGATGATCAAAATGCACGGAAATTAGACAAAGAAGACAGAATGCATGACCAGTTTTTTGCTCTCCAGTGTTTACCGTATTACAATGGTGGATGAGCAGTTGGGTTCCTTACAAGTTTGGACAAAAAGATCAATACAAAGAGACCCCAACCATAAGCTCCACCACAACAGATAGGATTTAACAAAACTACCCTTTACAGCATCTCTAGATAACAAAATTATACTACTAACATAATCTTGGCATAAAATTTGAACCACATACACAACACGAGATAAGAAACCATACAAGTACAAGTATATTTTGAAAATAAATGTATAGAAAATCACAAACCCAAAGTCTGTATTAAGACCAAGTATATGACTGCTAAGCAAATCAGAGGTTAAGTTGGAGTAGCTTCATTATCTGCAAAAAACTTCATAATCCCCATTTTCAACCAATCAATTCCCACTTAAGACCTCTCCCCAGTGGGAGCCCTTAGAACACTTAACCTTTTCACCCATTGATCATGTTGAACTGAAATCTTGAGAGTTGCTGCGGTATGGTGGAGATAACGGGTCCATATCTCTGAAATGGCAAATAGCTGCAGATTAGCATCTCTAAGCAACTAAGTCTCATATACTGTTTTTCAAGCAATATATGTAAGGATGTTGAGAGATGTTAATTTGTTCCCAACACTGAAACTAGTGTCTTATATATGCCTCTAACTTAAGCAGGAGTTGGTTTACGCCAAAAGTCAATACCTTAAGAAGGAAGAAATTAAGTAGTAAGTCTCAAACCTGAACGTTATCGTAAAGCTCAAACAATGGCACAGCAAGCAGCTTCAAGTTCTTCGGAACAGCGAAATACTCTCTCTCAGACAGATGAACAAGGAAAAGCTTCTTACACTCCTGAAAACAAGACAATTTTCAAGTTGAGTTAAAAACAGTCTCAGACGAAAACATGAAAGAAAATGCAAACTTTGATACTACAGAACACCCTAACCTTGGGTTTTGTGATATGAGGAGGGCAGTATGGGTACATTATCGTCTCAAAGTTGGGCCTCCACCAGATAGCAACACACTCACCAATCTGCAAGAACAGATGAAAATTCCATACCACCAAAGTAGTTGTATCAGCCATATCGGATTAACATATCAAAATAACTGAATGCTATGATGGCATCACCTAAACTTGAATGCTAGCACGTTCACTAGATTTTGTACTCAAAGAAATTATAGTAGCACATAAACCTATTAAAAAATCAGCATAACCAGCCTTAAAAAAAGCAAGTTGACAGCTTATGCAAGGCCCATTAGCATGGTTTAGTATCATTTAGATGCCAGGGAAAAGCATCGACAAGCCCAAAGGCCTCAATAGTTACTGAAGTGGAAAACTATACATCCCTTGGGACACTCAAAGTAGTGTCGAGACAATACCTGCCAATCGGGTTGAAGAGCAGTTGAATTAGCAGCAAGTTTGCTTGACAACTTTCGTTTCAGACCGTCAATTTCTGCAATGTTTAGAAAATGCCTTAGTAAATAGGAAACCCACAAAACACTAGTCCCGTACCCCACTAAAATGAAAGAGAAAACATACCATTCTCTCCAGGTTTTAAGCGTCCACCAGGAAGTTTGCAAAAGGTGTTCCCAATTTGTAGAAGCAATATATGGGGATGGTTATGCTCCTGTACCTGAAAAAGAAGAAGTCTAGTTGTCAAATGACCGCATGAACTGATCTGTAAGGGATAAAGATGAATCACAGACACTAAAAGACACAGCGATCTATACACTCTGAAGCATGTCAGCTATAGATCTTCATGCAAATAAAGCAAAGACAGCCTTCAGTATCCTGGAGATGGCAACTGGTTGGCCAGCACTTTGCTAGGGTCAAAATGGAGAAGTATAGATCTCATGCTATGGTTTTCATACTAAAATGTAGATCTGGGATTAAGATTGGCTTTCCGCTCCCCCAAGTAGTACTAACTTAAGCTGGGCCTAGGGGCCTCAACCAATTGTATGAAAATCTCGAACTTTCAGGACCATTATCATTGAGTCCGCGAACAGGATCCTCTGAACAAAATGACAAGCATACTACCGAACAACCAATTTATTACCAAGATTATCAGAAATTCATCATGTGAAGGCATCATAAGCTATAGGAAACATTCTGTGAGATGCCTAGATGAGCTTTTTGCTAAAATAAAGAAGATGGTGCACAAATGGGTAGTTAATGTATATTATTAACCCCAAAGTTAGGAAATCTGTGTCCTCCAGTACTTTTTTTGGTCTTCCTTTGAACATTAAAGACTAAAGAACCAGAAAAGATTAACTTAGGAGTCAAACTATGATACGAGGATCTTTAGTAAGTTTTCCGTGTTGTACTGTTTGTTTATGAAGCTAACTAGATGAACTCGACTGTTTGACAACAACATAAGAACGACAGTTAAACAATACACTTGCCTAGGTATGCTCGAATGTTTGACAACAAAATTCAGAAACAGAGACAACACTTAGATCGACACATTTAGCTAGTTATATAACAAGATACACACGACATTTATACAAGTCCACACTCAAAATCCCCAACTTTACAAATGCTTACACCAGATGATACAGTTGCAATAATTCAACTCAGCATATTCCCAATTAAGCAAAAGACTTATACAATTGCCTTTACAAAAACATTAATCCAAATACAATCAACCTCAATACAACCATAGCTTTACAAAAACATTAATCCCAATACAATCAACCCCAATACAACCAAATTGGCTATTACAAACACATTAAACCCAATACAATCAACCCCAATAGAACCAAATGCTTCGACTAACTAGTATACAAGAAAAGCAGCATTACATTAAAAAAGTGTTCTTTCTTCTTCATCTTGAAGATTCGGGACTTGGGCAAGTATTCAAAAAACAATTAAAAGAGGGATCTGGGTACAAACACTTACTAGTAAAATAGCTTCAACACTAGTTCTCATCCCTTCCTTCATATAACTGCAAACAACAACAAACATCAAATCATATTACTTAGAAAAGAAAAAACTTGATCTAATTAACTTCTCTGAAACTAACGAAAACCCTAAACCCCGAAACTTTTAAACACGAAGAAAACAACAAAAAACCCTAAAAAGTTAGGGTTTTTCTCGGGGTTTAGAAAGATTACTTACTTGACTTTCATACGAGCAAGACGATCTGAAACAGAAGTATCTTTCTCCATCTTTGGTTCTTTAGTACCAAAAGTGTAGCTTGAGAGTGGGTATGTATTCACCACTGGAGACGTCACCATTTTCACTCAATCACCCGCTCGCTCAGTCTCCTATCTTTGATGATGATCAACTCGGTCGATCAACTCGGGGGGTGTTTTCTCTCTGTGAAAAACAAAACCCTCTGAAACTGAAGTGATTTTATTGACCTAAAATCCTTCCTTCTCTTCAAATGTTTGTATCTAAGAAAAGAACAAACATGTGTGTTTTTGTTGCGATGGGAGTCTGAATTTCGGATGACTAGGTTTTGCTAAGGGGATAACAGAAACCACCCAAAAACAAAAAATTGTTAAGGTATTTTGCTACAAAAAAGGATATTTTTTTGGCTGAGTAGAAAGGAAATCCCTAAGCATGGTTTGTTGTATATGTCGATACATGCCGGTATCTTCCGTATCTATATCGTATTTGTATTTATTGACTATTGGGGACAAAATGATATTTGCCCGAAATGACGTCATCAAGTCCGAAGCGACGTCATCATTCACGTCCCGATCCCGAAGCGACGTCATCACGTCTCGATCCCGAAGTGACGTCGTCATCCCGACCGTTCCAGCCTGTCCCGAAGGGACGTCATCTTTTCTCGCAGTGACGTCAGCAATTCCCGTTCCAACTGGAGCCCGATCTGTCCTGTCCCGACCCATGCTGTCCCGATACAATCATTCCCGCAACGAAGCTCAGGTCCGAAGCATGGACCGCAAGCCAGGTCTGCAAGCCAGATCCGCTATTCAATCCCGCAAGCCAATCAGACCGTTTGAGGGAAAGCTAGATAAGAAGATAAGGTGGACCGATGGACTGATAGGGAGGGGCCACGTGGAAGTATTAGGAAGGGAAAGAGTGGAAAGGTGGCTGCACCAGAAGACGCCACATCACCAGAAGACGCCACATCACCAAGAACATTGGATTTGTTCCTTTAAAAGAAAAGAGAAGAGAACGGAGGGAGGATCGGCTTCTTCTCAAAGGGAAAGACTGATCTCTGGAAAACCAGAGCTCCAATGGAGCATCTTGTATCTGTAACCAAAATTCTTAATCAATAAAAACCCTTCAATTTCATGACCCGTGGACGTAGGCTATTCATAGCCGAACCACGTTAAATCCTGTGTCAATTCATTTCCTTTTCTTTTGATGATTTGAGTTTTGATTTTTGGTTGTTTTGGGTTGATGAGATTTTCTGCCCAAACAATTTGGCGCTAGAAGGAGGGGTGAGTAATGGATTTATCCAAGCTATCTCACTGGAAACATGAACAATTGAAGAGAGGATATCAGAACCAAGCTTACCATCAGGTTCAATTCCGAGGAGAATCAACAGCAACAACAGTTTACAGATTAACCAAGAACTTTGATTTCATCTCGATTACATGATTTTTCTCCTCACGGATTTTTTTTTTAGCTCTTCACACAATCATCCTGTTCCTTGATTTTGGTTGCTTTGCACAAGTTTTGAAACCAAGAACTGTTTCTGTTTTCAAACAAAATTTAGAGAAAACTCATAGAAAAATTAAGTTTTGTTCTTCACAAATCTTGTCTCAAAATGAGTTTACCTTATAGATTTACAACAACCGAATCTTGTCTTACAAACCCATTCAATTGATTTCAAAAAAATATTAAGCATCAGAGTTTCAATCTGATTTGGGAATTTTTCTCTCTAATTTGATTTAGCTTTTCTATATGAGTTAATTGTTGCGTTTTCTATGATTATATGGATGTTTTAAATGAATGGGTTTTTCTTGCACTGAATTGCACCTCCAATATGAGTGCAGGGAAGGAGTCTCAATATGATTGACATTATAACCAATTTCATGTGGGAATCACCCACTGAATTGCACCTCCAATGTTCGAAGAAATGCCCGAATGATCAATTTTGGCATGGATACCTGAAGTTGTTGGAATCTTTGTTGTTGCTCTTGCCGACGAGAACTTGAAAGTGTGTGAAAAGGTCAAAGATGGGGGATTGCAAAAGCCTTGACAAGTCCCTGAGCTCAAGATTCAACCACTCCTGCACCAACTTCTACTACAGAAACAATTAATAGTACCTTGGCAACATCATCACCATTGCCATTAGCTACTACTCATCAAGACCCAATTACTCCTGCACCAAGTTTACCAAGGCCACTAGCCTGCCATTAGCTACTACCCATCTAATATTTTCAACCATGTGCAACGAGAAGCAGTTGGCTTAAGCGATTTGTTCTCATCATATAGAATGCTTGAATCATTTTTTTTCATCAACTGTCATCAACTAGTCAGTATCAGTTTTCTCCTACTCCTGGTCCAAGCCTCAGAGCAGAGAAATGTTCATCAGAAATTCTTGAGGTAGAGTTACATCCACCCAATTTTTGCAGTTGAAGAATCCTGATTTTTGAGGTAAGTGATTCTTACCCAAATGATCCAAATGATGCTCATCCTCTTGCATGATGAATGGTAAGGTTTCTGATTTCCACTTTTTAGTATTAAATCGAATGCATGTTGGGTTAAGTATTTTACTTTGAATTCTTCCTTAAATTCATGTTTTGAAGAACAACAAGCTTTGGGGGTTTCTCCCAACATTGTTTGCAATGCCAAATGGGTATATATCGCTTAAAAGGCTTTACAGAATTTCCACTGAACTTTTGGTTTTAACAACTGTTATGGTTTACAATTAAAATTAGTAAGCATGGTTTCCCGATTCCGTATGCTTAGTATTTCAATTTTCTATCTTTATAGCGTGATACATATTTGATTGGGTCACTGCTTTAGGGAATTACATATGATACATCAATAATATTTGCAAATTCTATTGAATATTTACTAGTTCTCTACCTCACTATGCGCAAATGAATATATGTAACTGCTAATAAAAATGTTGTGGTGTTTGAAACTGTTGAGAAGTTGTCACCTATTTGTATACATCATGTTAGAGTTATATCTTGATAGAATCACATCTTGATATCTAGTTGTTCTTCTACAGCAGTTGATCACATTTCAAATAATTGAATTGTGTTAGAATTGAATACTGTTTAAGTTAACTTGAAGATAAGTTGAATAGGACTGTAAGTGTATGATATTGAATCATTGGCACGCTTATGTTTCAAAGAGAAACAACAATTTTGATTTTATGTTTTTCCTTGCCATGGTCACCAGATTTTGTTATTTTAGTTTGCTAGAAATTTGAAATGAAAACTTTGTTTCGACACTACCATCCATGTATACAGAATAAAACTTCGTATGCTTTTTCTGGATTTTCTTCTCTCTCTCCGATGGCTCAAATTCATTTCCTGTAACTTCCTTGAACAGCTGCGCAAACTCCTTCACTTGAAGCTCCCTTAAAAGCTCCTACCTTGTCTATGATCATATTCTTATCTTCCTGTATGGATCTTGAAGAGTTAGAGCCTTGATGTCGATTGCTTTTGTGGACTTCATGTGTTTATGTTTCCCCCTTGCCATGTGTTGAGAAGATTAAGGCAAATACACCCATTGGTGTGCAAGTTTGAATTTATCCACAGATTATGTGCATGGTAATTGACGAGCGGTAATGTATCAGAAAAGACAAAAGGCACCAAACACCATCTGTTTCTTCATGAATGATGCAATTCTCACAACAAGTCTCTTCAAAGAGCTAAGTATCTATGTGATCATTTTGTTGGTTTGGTATATAAGTATGAGAAATCTGATTTTACCCCAATACATACACAATTTCAACTCTGTCCAATTGTATGTTTGATATGATAAAGTGACTGGTTGTCTGCTCATGACTAGACAGTGAATATTACATATTGTGATCACTCTTTTGTAAATAGTAATGTGAACATGAATAATGAATATTACATATGCTGCCTTTTAATTTTGATTTTCATCCGAGTGATATAGCAATTACAATATTAGCATAATACTGAAATGAATTCGTAGCTCATGATGTTGAGTTTTAATTTTAACTCATAGCTCCATCTTTGTGTTTCTTCTGTAGCTCGCAATTAACATTGAGTTTTCTCCGCTGAATGTTTATTCTAAGTCTAATTTGATCTTTAAATGAACCAAACTTTATATCTAATTTTATTGAGACCAATCTGATGTTTCTTAAAGAATAAGCGTCATGCCTGTAATGTCTTGAACCTGGATTTCATGTTGAACCTGGATTATGCATTCGCTGTTTACAAGCTATAGCTTGAGTAGGCTCACATGGTGATTGTGTTATAACTTCTTTTCCAATCGGCTATGCTTTGATCCTTAGAAAATATCCTATGTATATGAATGTACATTCAAACTATATATAGATGTATTAAAGATGTATTAGCACCTATGCATTAAATTTATTTGCTCAACGACATGAGTAGTAGGGTCATTTCTATTGTATGAATGAAATATTTTGATATATTATGTCTCTGTTAGAATGAACCTATATCAATTGCAAGGGATAGTCAGATTCTAATAGCCTGAATTAGGCTGGAATACCCGAAAAACAGATCAGACTCTGCTGGATTTTCTTTACAGTGAGTCGACTCATTGAGTTTGATCCAACTCAGTTGAGCAAGACCATTTAGACCGAGTGAGATAAGCTGACTCGGCTAACCCATCTTTCCCTCTTAACCTTTTGACTGTTAATTGACCGCTAGCTTAATTCAAATCTCTTTGCTTATAATTTTGTTTGCAGCATTAATTATTAATAGATAAAATTTTCTTTTAAAAAAAAAAAAAAAAAAGTAAGTAACTAAGTAAGTAATAATAATTATAATAAATAAAATTAAATTATTATAGTTAGATAATTATCTCACAACTTCAATAGATAAAAAAAGACATATACCGATCCACAAACATTTCTAAAAGATAAATATGTATTATCTTTTTTAAATTTCAATTATAACATAATATTAATTGCGTATTTTAAGTAGCAATTTAATATTAAAAATAATTTGTCATCATTAGATGATTCAATCATGACACCTTAATTGTTTAAGAAGAATGAATTAATTTAATTCATCAATAGAATAACTTTATTAGATGATGAAAATTTCTTAATTGCATCCGTCGATTATATTTCATTCGATTATTACAAACTGTCATACAGTATGAATTGATCAAATGATTTCAATAGTATCTGAATCGTATGTGATATCATGCATTATGATAATTAATCGCATAATCATAGAAACCTATTGATTTAATATGATAAATTTTTAGTCTGAACAAATTTTAATTTGTTTGATTAGACTTAATAGTGATATTTAATTAAAAGCATGAAAATCATTTTTAGCTTGTACCCATTTAATATTATGAAATGTTAAGACATTTTTATGAAGTGTGAAGATACCTATGGAGGACATTTCAAAGATGCAGCAGCTATGCAATAATGATGCACTGGGGGGCATCCTATAAAGAAATCAAATTTTTAGCTGTGAAATGAGTTAAATACTCCACGCCAATTAGGTATTTCATTTTAAAAATTTATTAATGCTAAATAGAAATGATATATTTCGTTACTTTATGTTATATGCCTTGTACTTCTTAACATAAGGCAACAATTAATACCTTAAGTGAGCCTTCAAGAAATGATACTTCAAATGGCTCATACTTCACGAAGAATATTCAGTAAATATTCAATTTACTCTGAACTTCTTTGAAAGGAGATACCTCTTATACTTCTTGCGGCAATCTGAACGCTCCAACAGGAATTATCATTCAAAAATGTGTATTTCTTTCAATCTATCATTAAATATTTCCGGAAGGCGAATACTTCTACATTCGTATACTTCTGATCTCTCAAACAACGATTACTTCGAAATAAAATGATTTTTTATCTGGATGTTTCTCATGTCTTATTTAAAATATATTTCATATTTTCTTTCTATATATGCTTCTCATGTATATAGAAGAATATAGGATATATCTTAAATAAGAAATAAGAAATGAGAAATATCTGGATGATTTTCAAGTATACTTCTCATCTATATTTCAGGTATATTTCTTACCGATATTTCTCCGTTCAGGAGACAAGATAAGGCTAATGGGTCCATCCCCAAAGAGGGGACCCATGTAAGAGTCTTAATAAAATAATGGACCACAAATAATTTATTCCATGCCCGAGATAAATTAGGTGTGTGTTCCTGCCGAGCTCCGTGGCTAGGAGACATGATAAAATTATTGGGTCACAGAACCTAAGTAAGAGTCTTGATACAAAAAGAGTACATTCGGGAACAACTCTGTATCTTACCCCTGGCTCGGGTTTGTTTCGTAGTGTGGGATCTCGAATGTCATAACTCCGTGGAAGGAGGTGCTTCGTTGCAAAAAATTCCAACCCAGGGTTCAAAGGAACCTTGTGGTGAAAAACTAACGATCAATATCTATATATATATACAAAATTTTGTTTTGCAGAGACAAAAATGCAACATAGCATGGAAATGCATAAACAACATCAACAACCACATTGTGATTCAGACGAGACGAGTGGTAATTTTCTTAAGAGTTTTTCTTCAAACAACTCTCAAGAAAAGGGGGCAAGTTGTTGGGGACAAAATGATATTTGCCCGAAATGACGTCATCAAGCCCGAAGCTTAATTTGGCCCGAAGCGACGTCATCATTCACGTCCCTATCCCGAAGCCACGTCATCACGTCCCGATCCCGAAGTGACGTCGTCATCCCGACCTTTCCAGCCTGTCCCGATGCTATCTTGTCCCGAAGGGACGTCATCTTTTCTCGTAGTGACGTCAGCAATTCCCGTTCCAACTGGAGCCCGATCTGTCCTGTCCCGACCCATGCTGTCCCGATACAATCATTCCCGCAACGAAGCTCAGGTCCGAAGCATGGACCGCAAGCCAGGTCTGCAAGCCAGATCCGCTATTCAATCCCGCAAGCCAATCAGACCGTTTGAGGGAAAGCTAGATAAGAAGATAAGGTGGACAGATGGACTGATAGGGAGGGGCCACGTGGAAGTATTAGGAAGGGAAAGAGTAGACAGGTGGCTGCACAAGAAGGTGCCACATCACCAGAAGACGCCACATCACCAAGAACATTGGATCTGTTCCTTTAAAAGAAAAGAGAAGAGAACGGAGGGAGGATCGGCTTCTTCTCAAAGGGAAAGACTGATCTCTGGAAAACCAGAGCTCCAATGGAGCATCTTGTATCTGTAACCAAAATTCTTAATCAATAAAAACCCTTCAATTTCATGACCCGTGGACGTAGGCTATTCATAGCCGAACCACGTTAAATCCTGTGTCAATTCATTTCCTTTTCTTTTGATGATTTGAGTTTTGATTTTTGGTTGTTTTGGGTTGATGAGATTTTCTGCCCAAACATTGACATTGATCCAAAATTCCCAGCTTATTTTTTCTTCGGGTATCGGATACGTATGTCTATACAGATCGTATTTGTGTCGTATTGAAACTTATTCGTCGATGCATACGGATACCGTCCGGCACTGATGGATATGAAATATAAAAGACATATAAACTCTAAGAGCAATTTCAATGGGATGGGTATATTCGTTAATTTGACAAATAAACCTCTACAATGGGATGAGCAAACACAAAAAATGGGTTAGCAAATTGGTATTTCGGGGGGTTTTTCCATCGCGTCTCAAATTGAGACGAGCGGCTCAGGTTGATTCGAGAATGGTCGAATCTCAACAGCTATAATCCAACGATTCTCATTCTCTCCATATAAATTCAAACAATTTCAACTGCAAAATTACACCTTCTCGATTCAAAAAATTCTTCTACTTTCAATTCAATCATAATCTTTCCGTCTCAACTTTTGTTCAAAAAAATTCAGAAAAAAATGGCAAAAACTGCAACCCAATTTGATTTTTCTGGAGTCATATTCGAAGATGTTATTAGTATGATATGTGATGGTTATAAGAAAATAGAGAATGATAAAAAAACAAAGAGGGCTTCAAGTTTTAGATGTTCACCAAGTCAAATCTGCAACTATAAGAAAAAGAAGAGTTCAAGGCAAGAAAATTGAAGGGAAAGAAAATTTGAAAGTTAACCGTACTACTGGTCATAAAAACCAGGAAAAAACTTCTCAAGAGAGCATCAAATGGAAGATACGTCAAATGAAGATAAACAGGAGGCCCAAGATTATCAGAGATTTTTCACTGAATTGTTTAATTAATTTAAATTTTTACTGCCCTAGTTTATATCTTGTAAAAAAGCGTAGTATATTAAATTAATGTAATGGATATCAATATTCTAATATTCCGTCCATTTCTAGAAAAGTGTTAAGGCTAAAATGAAAAAGTGATAGTAACACTTTTATAGAAACAAGGGAGTATAATTTCAGTTAATTCAATCAAATTAAGCTTGTTTCTTCCTTTTAAAATCAAATTACAGTTAATTTAAATCAATAATTGTATTAGATAATTGTTAAAATAAAATTATAGTTAACTAATTATCCCATACTTGCAATCAAAAAATCCTTCAGGATTGCTTAATGAGTTTCATAAGCAAAAGTTTTCCTTTTTCATCTTTGCCATTCTTCTCGAGCTCGCAATACAACTTCAACATTGGTTTCACCCCTTACTCGATATCGATTGACAGCCCGGACTAAAGCTATAAATTCTTCTACTTGTCTTCTTATATTGACAGAAAAACCCAGGTATATTACACCATTTGATTCATATGTTCGACCAATTGATCATAAGAGGACGATGTGCTTGTATAAGAATTAGTTCGCTCCATACATTGCGAGACAATTAGAATTTTCTGATGTTCTCCTTGGAGATTATAGGTCTCGATCTCCCAGCTCAATTCTGGAAAATCGGACCCAAACGTTGAAGAACAAGCTGCAGAAGGTCCTCTTAGAGGGGATGATGAAGAGGAAGCTTCTGCCGATGGATAAACGACTAAAGTTGGAACCGATGGTACTGGTACTGTAGGTAGAGGCAAGCCCGATCTTCGTCTTCCTATTGGGGAAATATCCACCCCCTAGATGTTCATAACATCTGTATTAATTATCGGCTTTGTATCATTTGAGTACCAATCGTCGTATTCTTGTTTGCTACAACCGCATAATACTCTATCATACCCTTTCCAAATCCGATTCCGCAGTCTTATGTAGTTCGATCCAAGGACGATGGATGGTGGAGGATTTGCTGGGATACCAATTGCACTAACTAATTGTCTAGCACATCTCTAAAATAAACACCAATATCTCTGAGTTGAATGTAGAGTAACATGCGTCGCATTGAAAAATCTCTGATCCTAATGGCTTTATAAAAAATGAACTCCATATAATCCTCATACAAGTTCCAAATAACACTCTGTTTTGTCCTCAGATTCATTTGGGTTCTCCATACATGGATATTATCTCGCTCAGAGGTGTGTTGCTCCATCTACCAGTTATCGGCTTCGTACTTTACTACAATTGGGAAATAATTTCTTGTGTACTCCTTCAGTCTTGGTAGACTAATCTTGGTATATTTATACCACCAAATCCGAAATAAGCAACATGTGATTAATTTAACTTGCTATAAATATTTATAAACTTATATAAAATCCAAAGGAATTTATTATCATATTTACCTTAAGAACTCCACATACACCTTCAAGGTTTGACCCACCCAAGCATGCGATATCAAGACTAACATACATCTCAGCTAATATAACGGAACCCCAATCATAATCAACAGTCTTTTCCATATCTTTTAATGCCTCTAGCCATCCTACTTGAACAGAATTTTTTGAGTTGGCGAAAACACACACACTAAGTATCCATAAAATAAATACCATGGCATTCTGTGTATCGTTGTTAAAGTCTAGATTTTTTGGATCAATATCACCATATACTTTGTCGACTATAAATGCCTTTAAACCGAAATTAGCAAATCCAGCACTTATAAGTTTCTTATGGTTGGTTACGCTAAAGTATAACGGAAGTGCCTGTCTATACCGGTCTTCTCCCAACCAACCTTGTTGGTCAAATGGAGTATTATCTCCCATACCGCAAGGTATCCCAAGAAGGAAATATAAATCTAATGGTGTTACTCCTGTAAAAACATTGAAATTGTTAATTTCATATATAAATCGTATTGATTGCATAAAAATTATAAATCAAAATATATGACATACCTATTTCGAAGTCTCCAAAATGAAACATATGTATAGAATACCACCAATGTTAGATGAAAAAATTTTCTCGAACGTTTTTTGTCCTTCACATAGTACAAAGTCCTCCAAAGAAATTTATTGATAATAATCTTAACATCATCAGTAAGTTTTTCACAAACTTCTCTAACTTCGAACAAAGAACCTCTTGGTTTTTGATGCTTATCATCTCGCTCTGTTCTTGAAGATACGTGACCTTCAGCTGTGGCTATTTCTCGACTGGAAAATACTCTCGGATTGTTCTCTTCATCTGAATTTTCTTGTTGAGTCGGTAGAGGTTGACTATACGTATTCCTGGGTGGTTTTTTATTTCTTGATCGACTAATATATTGAGATTGTGACATGGTAGCTTAATTTTTGTTTTGAGAATATGAATTATAAAAGAAGTTTTTTATGGAGAAAACACATAGAGAAGATAATAGAGAAGATTGTTTTGGTGTGCGTAGAGAAGATTGATTTTGAGTTGTATTTATAGGGAATGATTATTATAGATGTTGGATTCGATCGTTAGCGAACTGAGCCTCGTCTCAACCTGGGCCGAGCGGCTCAGGTTGGCTCGATCGTCTTTGTTTACTTCGTTTAGCCAATTCCTCACTGCCCAAACTTAGTTTTCCTATCCACCTTACTTGGCAAATTGAAGGATATACTTATGCCCACTGGAATTGCTCTAAGGCATGTTCAAATTTTATAACTTGCTAAAGACATGTTCTAGTATTGCTAGGCCGGGTACCTATCCAGAGATTCAATAGTCAGAATTGTTTTACTTTATATGGATTAGTACCCACCCTAGCAATACCAGTACCTTCCTTTAGCAGTCGTGCAAATTTTTATACCAATTTGGGAAAAAAATAAAAGAAATAATATTATTGTTGGAAACACGAATTAATTGGATTTTCTTTTTACACCTCTATTAATATTCCTGGCACTTATGCTTTAAATCCTTGGTTAAGGGAGGTTAAAGCGCTAGTTTTAGATGGAGTTGGTTCGTCGTGGATCGGTTCTGATAATATTGAACCAATCGATTTGAACACTCAGGCTCGGAACATATATACATTTGATGAAAATGACAGTGATAAAACTAGAAATAAAAGTGGAGGTGTAGGTGGAAGTGGAAGTGGAAGTGGAAGTAGAGGGGGATAGTTATACTGCTAAGGAATATTTTTTATGCAATTACATACTTGATAATCCTATTGGTACTCAAGATCAAGATCACAAAACAAGATCCATATCTACCAAGATATGACCACATCGAGGAATGATCATCCACTGCTTACTGGTAGTTGGTTCATCCCCTCTGGCACCTGTACACGAGCAACTAATTTATCAAATTCCACTTCTTTATCTTTTATTATTCCTTACCTCATCATCGAAATGTAAAATTAATTTTCTTCTTGTAGGCATAAGGCTATTGTTTTTCTGAATACTGGCATTGGGTTAGGTTCTCCTCATCTGCCAAACTTAAATGGCCTAATTGTTCCGATGCAACATGAAAACCATAATTTTCATCTGCATCCACGTTGTCGGTGGATAATACGTAGGATTGAAGGCATTTTCGTACAATACTCATGGAATATCGTATAACATGATGGGGTTTACCTCGTCAATCCTTAGATGTTACTTGATCACCAATTACGGCTCTTAGAGTCACCATTCCATTTGGTTCACCTTGTAGACTCATGGAACTTTTTCCTACTACACTTCCTTAAATCTCTAGCGAGGAAACTATGAAACCCTTATGCATTGATTCTTATTTTAATCGTACTCGTCTTGTATTCGCTTCATTTTCTTGCGAAAGAACGAGGAGAAACTCTGTCTTGGCTTGTGTTGCATTCGCTTGACTTTCTTGCGATGGAATGATGAGATCCTTTGACTTGACTTATTTCCCATTTGGTCCACATTTTTCTTTCTTGCGACCCCTTTTCTTTCTATACGATGTTACAGAAATTGACTTGTTCGATATTTTCACATCTCATTATGTAACAAATGATTGTCTCTTAACCATACAAAAAATGTTATAGAGGAGTTTGGGGTTGGGAAGAATAAAATTATTGCTTTCGAAAATAACTAGATTTTTTGATTGAACATTATTCTTTTTCCATAGATTCGTTTGGGATTGGAATAAATCCTAAGAATGAGAATAAATGTAAGTTGTTTCATTGTTGTACCGCATTATTTGTTTTGAGAAAAAATGTAACCTATTTGAAATACTTTAACACGCAGATGAAGATATGGAAGTTGACTTAACTGGGAAACCTACATCAACTACCATCAGGTCGACCGACCATCCTTGTGCTTTGATTCTTAAGATTATATTCACTTTCTTTGTTGAAAACTTCTTAAATGTTGTTTGTACTCAATTGAAAATTTTCAGGGTACTTTCTGATATTCAGACCCTTTCAGCTGACTAGATGGCAAATAGAAACAAGGTTGAAGCTGAGACACAATCTCTATAGCATGGTAACGAAAGCAAGGGTTTTTTTTTTCTCCATCAAGTTTCTTTTACTTCAAGTTAGTTTTGTAAGGTTGCTAATGCGATTCGAGATTTGATTAATTGATTATGATTCATTAATTAATTGATAATGATTGTTGAATTCATATGTAATATTGAATGCAATTAATTGAATTCTTGGGGATTGTACGTGATTGAGAACATAAATAATGTAGGTGTAGGACATTTTGATTTTGGGAATCCCCAATTCAAAAAGTTAGGATTCTTTTAAGTCATTCTAAATTTTGAGACGCATATAAGCGTAGCATATGAAAAATACGTGTGTTGCACCATGAAATCATATGTGTTGCAAACGAATTTGAGACCCATATTAAGAGTCGCAGATAACTGAAGCACAATTTTAAGTGTATTTTAAACAACGCCGCTAATAACTTACGAGACATTTATTAAGCGTTGCTTTAATTAAATTAAGACGCTTATAAGTGTCGCTTTATCTGTACCAAAAATAAGTACACGCGGTTTGAGACACTTATAAAGTTGCTTAAATTCAGAGCAACGTTTATAAATGTCTCAAATCAGATGATTTGGTGTGGTGTTATAGGCCTTTTTAACAGGGGCTTCGGTGACAGTGTAACTTTTCTCCAAAACTCACATGAATATTTTGATAACAATTTTTAACTGTCACCTAAACCCATTTTTGTACTCGTGCATTCATCACTTTAGGAAGCTTATATGCATCATTGAGTCTATGTAATATAATCTTAAATGGGCATTCATGCTTCTTTGATTTAGTCATGTAGACCCTCAACGTCTTCTTCACATATGGTTTGTCATTTACCCTGTGATTTTCAGTCTTGCCACTTCTCTCGCAAACAATTTCTAAATGATCAGCCTTGAACGACGACCTAAAACTAATGCACATTTGATTTCTATGCCTTTGTCCACAAACCATTGCTTTGCCTCCTCCTTGTTTTTTCATACAAAATCAGTGTAATAGTGGAAAGAAGTATCATGCCCCAGCTGGGACACAGGTTCAGATTGATCGTCTCCGAGCGCTGCAACAATCTACAATTTTGCTAAAAAAGTTAGGCCAACACAATCGGCGGATGCGAAACAATCATGTAGACCAATTCCTGAAAATCGGCATGTAAGTACATAAACATCTACGATTCCTCCTTGTCTGTTTTTTTTTTTGGGAAAATTCCCAACTATACAATCGACACACGTGAAATGACATGTATGCCGATTCTACCATTCAACAGAGTGCAGTTTTTCGATTACAATCGGCTTATAGAGCAATATACATCTGCCGGTTGTACACTTTCTGTTTTTTTTCTGTTTGGAAATTTCCAAATGCTACAATAGGAGTCCATAATAGCTGATTATTTCACCTACCAATCCCGCCAAATATAAACTACAATTGGCTGTTGTTTATCTCCGTATCAGCCGATTGTGGTTCACCATATTTTGGGATGATAGAGAATCCGTGGGTGTAGTATCATCCTGTTGCGTTGGAGTTGTATCAATTTGCTAGCTTATAGCCTTATGATGCAGCAAACCCCTCGTGAATCCAATGTTTTATCAGTCTAACTAATTTGGGGTTTGCAAAATGAAGGTAACTAATTTAACTGCCAAAAAAGTAAAAAATAGGCAAGAAATGACATGTATTTCTCTCAACCATTTCAAGTGTAAGACTAATATTAGAATTTACTAATAACAAACATATTTCCTAATCAATTGGGGATTCAATCACGTGCCGATAACTTACCGGTTTTATTCTTCTTCTCCACAAAAGACACAAATTCAATTGATCCATCCATTTTTTTCATTAACATGAAAAGCTCTAAGTATTTGTCTTAATTTTGATTTAAATCCATTTTCATTCATCTTTCAACCGAGTTATTCTGTCTCAATATAAAACCTGAGGTAGAGTCCGTATCATTTTGTTTGATTAATCAAATAAATTTCATGGATGCTTGAATCTTTTTGAAGTTTTTTTTTTGATTTTTCGAACTAGTCCTATTTCATCTTTTTGAAAGAAAAAGGAAAAAAAAAAGAAAAATGTCATTCACTGGGACTTTGGATAAGTGTAATGCTTGCGATAAGACTGTTTATGTTGTCGATTTATTATCCGCGGATGGAGTTTCTTATCATAAATCATGCTTCAAATGCACTCATTGCAAAGGAACTCTTGTGGTATGCGCTTCATCCTTCCGCATTTTTAGCTATGCCGATTTTCAGTTATGTTTTCCTGCATGATATTGGCAATGGTTTTATATCAAGTTTCTTGATAATGCAGATGAGTAACTACTCTTCCATGGATGGAGTTCTCTACTGTAAGACCCATTTTGAACAGCTATTCAAGGAAACAGGAGATTACAAGAAGAATTTTCATACAGGTAAGTAATCATATCAATTCAATCAATCGGCAGGAATTAGAATGCTGACAAATATTTGGAAACCCCCATGTATGCCTCATTCCCCCCCCTTCTTTTTGCTGTTTATGTTGCAGCTTCAAGACCCGACAGGCAAACTGATATGGTACAAACCTTCTCCTTTTTGACTTACAAAAAATGTCTATGCCTCTTAGAGCACTTGTCGATATGATTTTTTCGGTTTTATTTTTTGATTTTGATTTTCAGTCTAAGACTCCTAACAAGCACTCATACTTGTTCTCTGGAACCCAAGACAAATGTGCTACTTGTAAAAAAACAGCTTATCCGCTTGAGAAGGTTGGTATTACATTGTCATCAAGCACAATTTACTTCATTATCGAGTTTTGTTTTCGTTTATCACTAAGTAAAAGTCTGAGGGGTTTTAATAGGTAACTGTAGAGGGGGAATCCTACCATAAGACATGTTTCAAGTGTTCGCACGGAGGATGTGCACTTACACCTTCATCCTATGCTGCATTGAATGGAATCCTTTACTGCAAACATCATTTTGCACAATTGTTCAAAGAGAAGGGAAGTTACAATCATCTACTAAAACAAGCTTCACTTAAGCGCAATGCTGCACTGGCCTCCGAATCAGAAGAAGCAGAAACGTCAGCAGAGCCAGAAGGAGAAGCAGAACCAAACCAGACACAGGAACAATAATCGTATACAACGGAGGAAAATTTTAAAATCTTATATAATTCTCTCACATTTTGTTTCTGTTTTACTTTTCATTGATTTGGACTGTCTATTTCTTTTCATTTGTGAACAATATATATCGTGTTTTTGTCTCATGCCGGGAACCTTTTGTCTATTTTAGTTTTTGCACATTTTTTTGTGCTTTGTAAGCATATATTTGAAACACATTTGTAACTACATTCGTCTCTGTGTAATTCAAGATAAAAGGAAAAATAAACTTTGAATTTGTATCAATGTTTAACAATTTTGTTTTTGTTACTATGAACGCCTTAAATCAGCTGTCTTAATCACCCGTGACAATGATCGTTTTCAGATCCAAAAATGAAAATGTCATTATAAACTTATCATGGTACTCAACTATTTGGCACTTGCATCACCTCTCGTTGGATAGGCCTGGAGTGCGACTCATATTGCTGTCTTCCCTCATTAATTAGGTATAGTACGAACGAATGCTGGTATTGTTGTATTGCGCATTCGAAAGAGTGCCACATTTGCTTATAAGATTGTGATTAGACTTATTATCCCTGTCTGAAAGTATCTCATAGTTCGTTAATAAGTGCAAGATTAGAGTCATTAGACCCTTCTTCTCCAAGTTTAAGCCTTATGATTTGTAGGAAATTAAAGTTTGCCATTATGTTCAGCACCAACCAGAGTAGTTCATGCCGCAGTTCAGGTTTTGCTATTTCAGTACCATAGACTAACAACAGTGTAATCTTATTGAAGAAACAAAAATGTTCTTTATTTCCATTTTCACAAAGGAAAAATATTAAAATTAAAACTTCTAATCAAAGCTGTGGCAGATTGTGTTGTTGTTGTGAAAATAGACAAATAGACTTTAGAGGCCAGTTGGTAGCTTGGGGCAATTGCCCCAACTTGTATATACCTGGCTCCGCACCTGAATCAAAATGTAGGTAAATGGGAGAAGTCCTCGAGTGAAGTTGATGATGATGATATAGGCTTTCTTTTTCCCACATAAACTTGTAGAGCTCCATCAGATCCTCCAGCCACAAGTGTGCATTCATCTTCCATGACTTGTCTCCAACAAACACCACTGACAAACTTGTCTTCTGCTCCGGGTCCAAACGTCCCCTCCAACCCGCCTATCCATATCGGTTCACTCCATCTCTTATCGTAGACAAACACTTGATTGCTCTCAGACCCACATCCGATTAGCCCACCATGTCTCCACACCGATAAACCGACAAAGTTCCGGTTATTGACGTGCCCTTTAAACGTGCGCATCGAATGTGCATTCACCGTATTCCAGAGCTTAAGACAACCATCAGTTCCCGCTGAAACCATCATATGTTCTCCCAGGAATCTAACGTAAGAAACGGTTTTTTCATGCCCAACAAACACTGAAACTGGATTGTCAGTCTTTCGAATATCATATGTGTATGCCTTCCGGTCTGCACATCCCATTGCAATCAACCCACTACCAAACGGGTCAAATTCAACACAGCAAACAGGGCTCCGACCCACACTTGGTTGTACAACAGCCACACTTTCATCACCACTACAACGTGTATCCCATAATTGTGTAGTTCCATCATCTGAGCCTGATGCCCCAACCCAATGAGAGTAATCAACACTCCATATCCGGCGACCGCCATGTTCATCTCGTTCGAAAACAGGTACTCGTTTTTCAAGATTATACTCGGTAACAACCCCATCGTAATCTCCCGACCCGATTACACTCCCGGACGTATTCGGCTTCCACCGGACACTACTAAGCTTAGCAGGTGTACAAATGTAATATTCACACGCTGTAAGATGATCAAGTTTTCGTATAGACGTGGTATCCCCTAACAGTAGAGAACTTATGTTATAAATTCTAATCCTTCTTGCAATTCCTCCTGTTGCTAACAACTGATCTGATGGGTCGAATTCAATTACGCCAACCGTGTCGGATGCTGCTCTAGCACTTGACGAGTGCGAAGAAACTACTGTTAAGAGTTTGAATTCCCATTCATTATTAGCCTTCTCATCTTCTTTTTCTCCTTCTTCTGCTTCTTGTTCTTCTTGTTGTCGATGAGTGATGTTCATTTCCCATTAACAGAGATATTGAGTTTTGTGTTGGTAAGAAACCAATAATCTTTTTCCATTGGAACCCAACTTAAAGCTAACAGTTTTTTGAGAAAAGGAAAAGATAATTGATATGATACGATGCTTCCTTTAAGATGTTAGTTTTGTTTTCCTATTTTGCTTAACATCCTTCATATGTTTATTATACCATTCAGGCATCCCTATGAGTTATTACTGTCTACTGTACAGTTCAAACTAAATGGACAACATCATACTACATTTCCCATAAAAAATGGTATTTTTAATTTTTCATTTTACTTAAAAATAGGTCAAATTAAAAAAATAAAAATATAATTTTTTGTGTGATGGAGGGGGTATTTTTTACCTTTTCCTTCTTCTGTATATTTATACAGCATTTGCAAATACTTGTAGTTCAGGTCCATTAGAAATTTGTGGGAGGCCACTGCTGTTGTGCATAATTCAATCCCACAACTTCAGGTTTGTGGATAAGACATTAGCACCCGGGGTGCGCTTGTCCTTGCGCATATCATTGGGTGAATTCGGCTTACAACAAAAGAATTTTCGATATTTATTGACATCAAAAACTTATTTTTCGCCCATATAATGTGCCATTATTCTGTCAAATAAAATCCTCAAAGATTTCCTTTTGATTAGGATATAGGAATTAAGGTCACCAAAAAATTTAAACTCAAGCGACGTATCATAGTACATAGTGGTAAAGCCATTGGTTGATGATACCAGTGATCTGAGTTCGAAACTTGTCACACTAAATTCTTTACCGATAATAAAAGAAGGTTCAAATTCAAGAGTTGAATATCAACAAGCATCCACATCCATTATCATATTGATTTATACTATAGAAAGTTACTTATAGCTGAAAGTAACGATCTCTTTATACGCAACGCAATGTTTTGAACCCAACATGGCTCGTACTACAAAAAAACTCAGATCAAGTCAGATCCATGAGATGAGAGAACCTGTTAGGTATAGTTGTTCTCTCAGTATGCATTTATTTCACCATGTATTACCAGCCTGTATATAACATGTAAATCACATGAATGAATATGTACAAGTAGAGAAGTAAAGAAGGAAAAGGTAGTTGGTTTTGTGCTTCATTTGCACACTGAGTTTGGAAGAGGGTGTGGTCGAGAATTTTTAAAGTATCGAACTCTTTTTTGCATATTACGTGGTTACATCAAGACCTAATGATATGCTAATAAATGCCACTCACATCACTTGCTCAATTTCTCAAGGGAAGTGCATAAATGAGAATACAAGATAAGAGCAAATTAAGACGTTCGAGTTGACAGTTGGGGTTTGCATATTGTTGGTAGGTTATAGCATCGTTTGATGCATGACCACATATTAACTTTCCTGCCTGCGAACACCACAATGAATACAGTGACCAATATTTTAGCACGACTATGCTCTATGCGAGTCAACTGTTAATATGAGATTCGAACTCAAAAAAAGCCGGATACAGCTTGCTTTCACGCTGCATTTTGCTCGGTATAGATCCCCGGTCAATCTAACATTAGTGTTTTGAAAATTGAAATAGAAGAAAGGATAACAAATTTTCAAGTGCAAGGTGAGTTTTTCACCCATATATTTCCCAAGGATGTAGTTTGAAGGCAGAATTAAATGGGAGTTATAGCAACTGTTTTGTTTTGGTTAGATTTCTTTGATCATTCAATAATAAGTTAGATCTCTTTGGTGCAGAAACGTCCATGTTAAGGTACGAAGAGGTCAGAGATAAGATTGATTGATTCATCATATTATTAGTATACAGTGGAACTAGTGAAGTCTAACAAGTAGATTTGGTTAGTTCTCAACCATACATTCTCAAAAAGCAAACACTAAACTATTTGTCATTCAAATTTTCAAACAGTATCAAGAACAACCAACCCCCAAGTTGTTGTCTATCTTTTCCATAAAAGAAGAAAAAAAGCAGTTGTCTATCTAAAGGGTAGTACATATTAACAAGTGGTTTCAAAGTAGAAAGTGACCATGATCCACGCAAGGATTGGTATAAATTCATGATAAGAAGAAACATAATAAGGTACAAGGTCTTGGGCTTGCATTTTCTTGACCATTCATACTTCCTTAAGGTGCATATTCACTTAATAAATACGAAGAAAAGCATAGATTTAGATCTGTTGGTACAAACAAGCACCACGCATTAATGAAGAGAAGAACATTGTCACTGCAACATATTCATTGTAATCACAACTACAAGTATATATTAAGACTATTTTTATACAAAAAATGCACCTGATTGTTTTTACTAAGTAGATTAATTTATCAACACTGATAATGGAATACTAGTTTACTGGAAAGAGTATCAAAATCATATATGATGAATTAACAAATACTTTATCTTATATGAAATTAGTCAGTTGGCGAGGGGCTGATTCTCATGTTAAAGATCAGTAGTTCAAATCTTCGTGCTTAATGCTTCTTAAAACAAAAAAAATCCAAAATCCATCAGTGTCAGTATGCAATATGCTCAACCAAAGATGGATTAAGAAAATAAAATGAATGCCAATTTCTTTAGATTTGTGATTTGAATTTTGGACTAAAAAACATGATGAAAACTAGAGGGATATCTCAATTTCTCGTGATTGGTTATTTGTGGATTTGAAGTAGACAACAGAGACGCTAGACAGTTGGTCATGGTCCTACTTTTATGAAGAAGATAAATAGGTGGATGTCATGTGGGATTTTCTTCTTCTTAAATTTATGTTGGTTTTTTGTTTGAATGTATGACAAAATGATCTTTGAAATAAGTTTGTTTGTTGACAGTGTTGATGATGATAAGATAAGTGATGGACATTTATAGTTTACCACCTCTTATCCTTGGTAACAGTAGATAACTAGTTGGGTCCAAAGAGTAACTTTGGATGTAATTAACCTACCTTGCTCATATGATTTTTGTTAGAATATTGCAACCCTGATGGTAGTAAAGTCAGGATAAACACTTAATTTGTGTGGATCTGGCTCGCGATCTGAATCTGATTTAGCGTCTGATTAAGCTAAAATCAAATGTTAGATAGTTTATATTTTTACTTTTAAAAATTATCTATGGATATCTTTTTTCTGCATCCGGTCTGATGTGGCGTCCACATTTTAATGTGTTTTAAGAAAACTCTATCTCCCACGTCACTCGCATAAAACTGAAAGAGAAACTTTTTTCAGTTTTACAGTCTATTCTCAACTGTACATCAAATTCAAAGGTTTGGATTGGATGTAAAAATATCTCTTGTATGCAGACTCGAAATTGTATATGTTGGTCGGTCATAAATCTCAAACTTGGCACCAATTTTTTTTCATATTATCTTATCTCATCTTTTATTTTCACTTCTGCTTACTTATGATATGAAAACTCAATTCGAGCTATGCCCATTGGTCGACTTTAGATGGAGTATAATATGGGATATGGCCTTCTGGTTTCCCAACACTCATAAGCTAGTTTCCCAAGTTACAGATAAATTGTAGTAATTCCAATTTTTGGCAAATTTGTAATTAATGGTCGAAAGAATAAAATCCAAACCAAATAGGATGAGTATGCACGTTTTTCTTATTGTACAAAAATACCAGTTAATACAGTAACCTTTTGGCTTGATTATCTGTTCTTTTGAATAATCAAATGATAATAATGAAAACAAGAAGATCCTTGGTGAAACTTGCAACAAAACAAGAAACTGTGAAAAATAAGCATAAATTTTTTACCTTTGTAATCGTCTAAAGATGGAGTGGAATACTACTGATTTAAATTAGATCAATGTATTACCTTCAAATCTTTTAAAATTAATTTTTTTTCTTTGAAAGACAAAAGGGGAAAATATTCTGTTTCCTTACTTTATGGCATCATTTAGCGGGAACAAGGGTTTTTAAGAACACATTGAAACGTGGACGCCACATCAGACCCGGTGAAGAAAAACGATATCCACAAATAATTTTTGTTTTACTTTTTTTGATACCGGGATTGAAGTTTGACTTGGCTCGTACATTTATACCTGAGCATATATTTAGATTCAAAATTTTCATATAATTTTACTCCCTGTGTTTCTAAAATATAGACAAGGTTTTTTTTGGGTATATTAAAAAATAGACTGGTTTCCTTAAATAAAATGTAAAATATTATAATTTTATTATTTTTTCCAAAATAGGGACCACAACTTTCTCTTTTAATAAGTTAGGGGACCATTTCTTTCTTCTGTTTTTCTCTTTAATTTTTTTTTTAAGAATAAAGTAGGAAGAAAACATGAAAAAAATTCAAATGATTGATTTTCTTATTTTTTGTACAAAACTAAACAAGCCTATTTTTTAAAATAAAAAAAGAATTATTTAATACAGTAATTTTTTGCCTTTTTTTATGCAGGCCGTGGGTTATAACCCCAAGGGTGTCACTATCCAACAGCAAAAAATCCACCAAAACAAATTTGTCATAAAAAACTCATTTAAACCTAACAGTCTAAACTACCCTCCCTTAAAACGCTCACTCTCATTTAATTCTCCCTAATTCTTGCTATATTCTCTTTCCTCTTCGCCCCAAAACTGATTTTGTTTTCTTGCACAAAATCAAATTATTTTAAGAATTTCTAAAATATAATCGAGTTGGATGATTGTGGTGGTGATGATTGTTATAAAATGATCAGAAACTTAAAAATACAATTAATAGATTTCACATGAGACATAATATGAAGTTGCCCTGTGGTGGTGGTGATGAGCGGCCGTAAAAGATTTTGAGAAAAAACAGAGATTGTAAATAACAAGATACAGTTAACAGAATCACAAAGTGGGAGATGAAGTAAGTGGTGGAATAGAGATTGATAGCCATAAAAAGGGGAGAGACGGTGGTAGTATGCACCTGCGAATGTAAAAGAGAAAACCGAAAGAAAAAAGGTTCATTTACTAGCAATTACAAAACTATCCTAAAAAAGGATGTAGCCTTAGACCAAACATTGACGCCTTGAGATGGAATAAGATTCGGCAGCAGTTGAACTAAAAATGATGAAACCAAATTTGGTTTTAACATAAAATTTGTATTTCACCAACACAACTTCAATAAAGAAACCAAATGCACCAAATTGAAAAAACTTCAATATAAACGTATTGTTTCACCATTAAACTTTGGTTTCACGGTAAAAAATAGGAACAAATCAGATGAAACCAAATTTGGTTTCTATAAAACTTACTGTTTTCACCAACACAAAAATTGGTTTCAGCGTTGTTTAGTTTTTCT
>JAJJMC010021358.1:699261-724438 GCA_023531435.1 Papaver californicum | reverse complement strand
AAAAATTGGTTTCAGCGTTGTTTAGTTTTTCTAAAATTTGATGAAACAAAAAAAGACACAAATCAGATGAACTTCACCAAAACAACTTCAACGAAGAAACCAAATGGATCAAATTGAAAAAACTAGGAAAAGTTTAGTTGAAACCAAATTTGGTTTCAACATAAACGTATTGTTTCACCATTAAACTTTGGTTTCACGGTAAAAAGTAGGCACAAATCAGATGAAACCAAATTTGGTTTCTATAAAACTTACTGTTTTTACCAACACAAAAATTGGTTTCAGCGTTGTTTAGTTTTTCTAAAATTTGATGAAACCAAAAAAAGTTTCATCATTTATTTTATTCCAGATGAAAAAACAAATGAAACCAAAAAAAATTTCATCATTTTTCAGACATTCCACCAACACAAAAACTGGTTTCAACGTTGTTTTAGTTTTTGTAAAATTTGATAAAACCAAATTTGGATTCATCATTTTTCTGACGTTTCACCACCCAAAAAACCTAATTTCGACAATGATGATGTATCATTATTTTTTGATGATGATTTTCGACTATGATGATCTGGAGGTGTTGGTGATGTTTGTAGAGGATAAAAGGAGGAGGAGGAGGTGTTGTTGGTGGTGGATCTGGACATGTAGTGGTGGAGGAGAAACAATAACGAGGAGGAAGCGATGGGGAAGGAGGAGGTGTTGTTGATGGTGGTTCTGGATATAGAAAGATAAGGAGGTACTGGTGGTGTTGGTGGAGGAGACGGAGGTGTTGTTAGTGGTAGATATGGGTGAAAAAATTAATTTTTGGTGAACTTAAAAGCAAAAAAAAAAGAAGAGAGATGTGTTGGTGAAGGATATGAAGGTGTTGCTGTGGTGGAGGAGGTACTGTTGCTGCTGGTGATGGTGGCGGTGGAGGTAATGTTGTTACTGGTGATGGTGGTGGGGAGGAGGAGGAGGAGAAGAAGAAGAAGAAGAAGAAGAAGAAGAAGAAGAAAAAGAAAAAGAAAATAAACGTCAGAAAATTAACATACCTAGGTTATATAGGGAAGGGCATCTCGGGTATATTAACTAAAAACTAAATTTAATCCATATTAAAGAAAATAGGGTTTAGTTTCATTTTTAATTAAAATGATTTTTGTTTATAAAATATAATATGAGAGGTTTTTTTGTATGAAATGTTTGTTCACCTTGGTTTTTTATACCAAGTTATATTTTTTATATGAAAAAGACAAAGGAAAACACCTTATCAAACATATACATTATTTCCCGCCGGAGAGCCAGAGGTGGCATCTTCCTACTTGTAGTACAAATTTTCAGTTTTCAAATGGCTGAATAAAAGACTTAGGCTTGGACCTTTTCTAGTTAAAGGAAGTCTGACTAATTGATCTACAACAAATTAAAGCTAAACTTGCTGCCATCCTATTTTCCTGTCTTCCAATAAATGATAAATTACCCATTACAAAATAGTTATTGCTAAATTATGTAATATATATGGTGTTTAGAACGGCTGTCTGCTGATGCAAAGCCGTTTAACAACGGTAAATAACCGTTACTAAACCATGATTTTAGTGTAGTGACATTATTTACAGAAAATAAGTTTTCGCCTCCTGTTTATTATTTGCTTGAATATTTTTTTTCCTCACTCTCCTCTCACACTCAATCTTAGCCTTTTATTATGTTTAACAAACTTTAATTTCTAGATCATCGAATCCCAACAAAATTTTTTTGTTGTTGAAAAGCTATGATCTTTTTTCTAATTTTCCCCAATTAATTTTCCTTGATTTTTTCTCCTTGTACCGCTCAAGTTATCTTAATTTTTAATTCAATACGGTTAATAGCATTTTCGTTCCAAAAGATGATATTGATCTTGCATTTTCGTTTTATAGTTGTTGATGGAGTTGTTGGTTCTGACAAGTATCCATTATGTTTCAAAAACGTATTTATGAAATCTTTATCCAACTTAATGGAAATTCAAATGAAAAGGACCAACGTTCCGTACAAAATAGATTTGGTGCAATTTAAATGGACATGGGAGATTATGTGGGAATTCTTAACGCTATATATTATCAATATAAAACCGTTGTTTTACACAAAATTGTTTTCAATATAATGTTTCAGACTCGAGAAGACCAAGAGCAATTTCAAAAGGATTTTGATGGACCATTCAAGTTTGATGTTAGTTATGAAATTTTGAGAGACAATAATCCTAGATTTGGTTATCAAGTCACCGTCGACCAAAATAAATTTACACCAGCCTAAGAGGTAGATGGAACCAAAAAAATACTACCCAATGGAGAGGTTGTTAGAGAGGTGACAAAACCTTATACTTTTTAACAAAACCAATAAGCCGGAAAAAGATGGATTGTTTTGTGAAAGAATTTTTTAGGCCTATAAAAAGTGGAATTTGTGCTAATGGGAACACGGGACCTGTACCAAAGCTAGGATTGGACACCAATTTATGAAGAATGATCGTAATACTGGGCATGTCAGATAATGTACTTAGTGTCAAAAAAGGTCACTCCAATACCCAATAAAAAATACCAAAGTACTACCTAATAGAAAAATTTGTTGCAAGTATAAGGAGATGGCGAGGCCCATAGGGTGCAAAGATGCTAAGACGAAAGAACGATCGCAAGCATGATATTTTCTTGGAAGAAAATTAAGTGCGGTCGTGTGAGTACGTCAAGCCACATGAATGAATCAGGTACCGATAAACAAAGCATAACTATTTGAGTTTAATAGAGAAACACGATTAAGAAAAGAAGCAAGAAAAACAACAACAAGCCCAGTTCCATGAGATTTTGTAGAATAACCATCCTAGTAACCTCGTCCCAGCTGAACGAAAATATTACCGAAAAATTCAAAAGGATGTTTTGAAGAGGTTGAGTATTAGCGACATTGATGATTCAGACGATGATGAAGAAATCCAATTCTAATTGTTTTTCCTTGAACATATACATAATTCGGTTTAGCTTTTAATTTCTAGTTTAGTTTTTAATTACTAGCTTTGATGGACTATCGTAGGCACAAAAAATTAAATCACTTATCTTCTACAATGCTAGCAATATAGTAGTGGTAAGGATTATTCCCACGAGGAGATGTGAAATTGAGATGTTATCCAGATTAGCAAAATAGTCACAAAATAAAATACTAAGGGGATTAGTTTATTAATGAAAAAAAATAAAAAGAAAAGATGATTAAGGATTCCTTCAGGGTTACTGGACATTAACTCAATCAACATATCTATTTATCTGTCATTAGAATCATATATCACCAACCATAGAATACCAGATAACGAGTGATATTCCTAAAATTACTTGTGTAACCAGATACCGAAGGGCTCGAATACCAGATTTTATACAACTAATCCACCAAGAAGTAGTGCACTCAAGGTGTAACCCATTCTAAAAATTAAAAATTTGTGAATTTAGGTTGATCCTAGTTGTTGAACTCTTAGAGCAAGGTCCACTTACCATGTTATCTTCACACATGATTGCTCCACATATTCCCTCTGCAAGGTCTCACATTTTCCACTTGTCTAGAGAATTGCTCGATAATTATGGATCGCCAATCTCTCAATTAGCATTAGAATGATTAATAGAATAATATAATTATACATTTAAACAAACTAGAAATCAATTATAAACATTAAATATAGTAAAAACAAACGACAAGATGATTAAAACTCCAAATAAACTTGTAAAACTAATTAAGCTTAAGGTCAGAATATTTAATTCATCCATAATCAATAAAAATAAAATATATATAATAATAAGAAGAAATATGTTACAAAGCTACCAAGGTTTCTCCTTTTTGGGGTGAACTCTAATTTCATTTATCCTAGTTTCTCTTCCTTTCTTGTGATGTCAAAACTTATCTAATTCTCATTAGATATGTCTCTTAGATAGTACCCAAGCTTTAGAAGTGCTCCCGCATTGAATTTTGTGTCAAAAGCTCGCCAAAAACCCAAAACTTGGGGAAAACTCGTCCAAGACAAGCCCAAAATATAGCTCATTCTTTTCTTCTCGTGCATGCCCATAAAAAGCCCAACAACCAACAAAAATCTAATCCAAGTTGGTTTTAGTGTTTTGCTCATAACTTCTTCGTCCGACGTCAGAATAACTTTAATATTTATCCATTGGATTTGTCTATTCGTTTTCTATAACATAGAGATGTATACATCTGAGTTCGAACAAATTCCACATGTCCTTTGACCTGTCTTCACTTCCTTATTTATTTTAGCACTCTTTAACTTTTTCGGATAATTCAACCTAACTAAGACAAATAAAAGAAAACAAGAATAATACTAGGTAATTAAAGAAAGATAAAAAATACTAACATGGAATTGATACCAAAATATAGTAAATCATGCATTTATCGGTTACTTGTTTTAACAATTCAGGTATTGAAATACCTCAAAAAGGAGTTTTGAGAAGAGTGATTAGAAACCAAGGGCAACATCCAAATGCTTTTAACAAAATATTAATAATAAAAAATAACATAAAGATCCAGATTCCATATTGTAAAAATTACATTTTCGATCATTTGAATCCAAAAAATAACCTAAATTTTGTTTTACTAATTAGGCATTACTAAGGCATTTAATTTCCATAAAAATAATTTAATCGTTTATGGTAGATTTAGCTTCCAAAAAGATTTCTGGAACATAACCCTTTCATTTGAGACTGAATGCATCCGATTAAGCTTATCAAATAAAGATCTTTTTGAGAATTCTCTATTAGTAGTAAGTAACCATCTAGGTGTATCGTTTTATAAAGGTTTATTAATATTAAGGTTAATTGACGTTTGATACTCAGGTTTTGTCCAGTTTTAGTCTTTGGTCTAATATTTGTCCAATATTAGGGCTTGGTACCATGACTTGACGTTGACCCACATTGGCTGTTTATGACCAAATTTAATTAATTTTGTAAAATAAAAATAATGTAAAATAATGAGTTTTCAAGTGTACTCCTAAAGTGGGTCTAGGATCCAACGGTTAAAATAACAACATTTAGTCTACGGTCCTGATGTAAGATAAATTAACGTTATTTTTCTACCGTTCTTCCTTCTCCTCCATGTCTAACTAAATCTTCATCTTCTGTGTTTAATTATCCTTCTCTTTAATGAACTCCATTCATACACATTCAACACATAATAAAAGTCAACATGGCAACAACGCCCTTTACAACAACAATTGCCACATCTTCTTTTTCTGCAAACACTCACCCATCAGAAAGAAATCTAACACGGCAGTAGAATCAGTTTTCTCTTTATCTCTTCTTCACAGCCTAAACAACAATTACCATTAACAAAAACTAAATACAATTAAGAAATTCATCACAAACACCAAAAAAACAAAAAATTAAACTTCAATCAAAATAATCTAACCTAACAATCAGGTTAGAAGTTACAGAACAACCATAATTGATTTACAGATTTAAACTCGGTTGAGCTGGAAAGGTTCTTTTGGTAATTCCAACCATTCACACTCCTTCTTTGCACAATTCATAATCATTCATTCAAATATTCACTTACTGAATCAGATTCCATCTCATCCACTGACTCTTCTCTAACATGTCTGCCATTTTTCTCATCATTACAGTAAAACCCTTTTCTCAAATTCTCTTCACATCAACCAAATCCTATCCTCGGATCTATTTCTTCTTTCTTCTTATTAAATCAAAACCCTAGTTTCACTGAAACCCTAATTTCTCATTTGAAACCCCAATTTTACTAAATCAAAACCCTAGTTTCCCTAAAACCCCAATTTTTCATTCGAAACCCCAATTTTACTAAATCAAAACACTAGTTTCACTGAAACCCCAATTTTTGTTGTTATTTTTTAAACGGGTGGTGGTGGTTACTTTGTAATGGTGTTACACTGGTGGTGGATTTGGTGATGTTAAGGAAGAAAAGGAATATGAAGAATGGAAGATATGAAATTATGACGAAGAAATTGGGATTTTGATTAGGAATGGTATTGATGGGTTTATCTGTCCTCAATGGTCAAAAGATGGAAGAGAGAAGAAGGAATGGCGGAAGAAACTAAGATGAAGAGACTTTTGAAGCGTGTAAAAAGTGTATGTGACAATACGGGTAATTTAATCCAAATGAAGGGTATAATAGTAAATGTATAAATATTTATATAGTAAAATTAATTAAAATTAGACTTAACCGAGTCAACTCGGGTTAACGTCAAGTCCAAGTACCAAGCCCTAACATTGGACAAATGTTAGACCAAAGACTAAAAGTGGACAAAACCTGAGTACCAAACGTCAATTAACCCTTTATATTAATGCGGAAATTGATGTTAAGAATTTATTGTACAATATTGTGAGGAAATATAGAAACATGTGTGCGAATTAAAAAATTCTAATTAGAAAAATAGAAAGTCATCCATTTTTCGAGGTTTTCCCTTGATAAGTGCATAATTCACATGTTTTTAGTGTCAAATCCATACACATTTGCTGTAATTATTCATATTACTTGCTATTACGTTTGTTTTTTATCTTATGTCTTCTATTAGGTGAATCATCCGACATCAAGAAAATAGCTACAAAAGTGCTAAGGAAATGAAGTCTACAAATGAAGACAACTTGGAATTTGTTCAAACGTAGAATTCTTCACCTCTATCTTGAATATAATTAGAATATGTAGCTAAATAAAAAATAATGAGGTCATTCCGACATCGGACGAAGAAGTTATGGGCAAAAGAAGTTTGGAAAATCTGAGTCTACAAAGAAAGGTTCGACTGATAATCATTCGGTTCATTAGTAGCCGAACCTGGAGATGAAAAATCAAGTTTTCCCACAAGTCTAAAGAGATGTTTTAAGATAGAAATTGATCATACGGTAGTAGCCGAACCTAGGAAGGATTTTTGAACAAAGTGTCCAGGAGAAGGTTCGGCCAATAAGTCAAACAAGGATAGTAGCCGAACTTTGGAGTGCGTTTTTGATGAAAAATACAAAGTTTACAGAGAGAGGTTCAGCCACTAATATAAGTCTAATTAGTAGACGAACCTGACACTTATCTGGAGCAAATATATGTTGTCAGGTTTGGTCAATAATCCATACACATTAGTTGCCGAACCTAACACTGTTCTGAGACGTTTTTGATACATTTTTGACTCTATTTTGGAAAGAACATGGGACCGGAATAAATCTAATCCCTAGATATTAAGAGCACTATATAAGAGGACTCCTACGACATGAAGAAGGGACCTTGGACATTACTTTGCAAGTCTTGGGGGAGAGAACAAGACAAGGAGGAGGAGAAGAAGTTAGGGATTGGAGTTGCGATTGAACATCATGATATCTAGGGTTTGCAATATTTTCTCCTTTAGTAGAATATGTGTGTGAACTCCATAGCTATGAGTAGCTAAATTTCTTTATTGGTTAAGGATTAAAGTTAATTTCTCAAACATGGTATTTGATTAATATATTAGTTTTGTCTTAATATTTGTCGTTTGTGCATTCATTGTTTATAACTTTTGCATGATTTGAACACTTCGTTGGTTGAGTCCATAATCAATTTAACCTGTTTCCATTGCTAAAGCTAAATTAGGGTTTTCAATACGAAAAATTTGACGAATTTTGATTCAAGATGTATAAGTGTGGTTGTTGCTTGTAGTGATACATCCTAGAAAACACATATGAATCATAACCTTTTTTAAATTGAATTAGTATATTTTCCACGTTCAATTACATTGATTAACTTTATTTCACGAAACGTAATGCTCATGGGGAATTAAACTTGATTAGTGCTTTTTACACGTTGGGTTGTTCTCTAGGTAGAATTCATACTCGCATCTTTCTAATATGTTTATGATGAAATTAGAAATAAACGGGATACTCTTGCGATCAAGGTATTCTAGGGTTTTTGATAATGTGAGATTAAATACCAATTCTAGTTATTAATACAAATACATGTTTGTAAATGATACAAATCCTTTAACCCATATCTTCATCATATTGATTACTTTCAAAACATTTTCTTTGCTTTCTTTTTACTTAGTTTTACTTACTTTGAACAATTCCAAAACCAAACCCCCCTTGTTACTTAAGAAATTAAAATCGAATAACAACAATAGCCTCTCGTCGAACGAATCCTTCTTACTATTGTACTTAATCCATATTTTGTTAAAGTGATAAAGTGAATATAATTTTTGACGTGGTACGACACAAACCAAACTTTGGCGCCGCTGCCGGGGGCTTGGATTGTTATTTTTCTTTTGATTTCTTATTTCAGATTTTAACTTAGTTTTCTAGAATATGTTATTAAGGTACTATTTCTTTGGTGAATGCTTAAAGAGGGCAGACCAAGTCCAATTGGTATCCGTCTTCGATCAGGCACTTTATTCAAAGACTTTGTTTGAGCGGTAAACACTTCGCTTCCTCCTTGTTTATCAAAAAGTGAATTCGCAGATTCAGACGTTGATGGATTTAACTTCTCACAAGCTAGATACGCATCAATGGTGTATTCAAACTACATCAACCTTCGAGATCAAGCCAGGGTTGATCCGTGAGCTTCCTAAGTTTCATGGAATGACTAATGAAAATCCAAATAAGCATCTTAATTATGAAATTTTATACCATAGTCATGGCCATGCTACCTGCTGAAACTGACTCAGATGGAGTCATGTTACGAGCTTTTCTTTTCTCATTAGTAGATACTACGAAGGAATGGTTGTACTATTTGCCTCCTAGTAGTGTCACAACATGCCCCGCTGTAAATAAATTTTTCTTAGAGAGATACTTTCCTGCATCAAAGGCAACGCAGATTCGCAAAGACATTTGTAGCATCAAGCAGATAGCAGGAGAGACAATGTATGAGTGATGGGAACGTTACAAGATATTGGTGGCCAGCTTTCCGCATCACCAATTCATCGACTTAATGATATTCAACACTTCTATGAAGGTCTTCAACTGAGTGATAGAAACCTCTTTGACGTTGCAGGTGGTGGTGTGATAAGTGCATAATTTATATGTTTTGAGTATTCTTATACTTATTTGCTAGACTTCATGTGAATTAATTTGTACTATTATTACTTTTGTATACTATGTCTTTTGTAGGTTAAATCTCTAAAAGAAGTAAAAATGAAGTTCTTCAAAGGAAGAAATGCCAAACACACAGTGTATCTCTGTCGAATCCAGTATTTCTACCTACCATGTCAAAGATAACGAGAAAATGAATCCAAATGCGAAAGAACGAAGTCATTACGATTTCGTATGAGAAAATTATGAGCATTTGAAGCGAGCCAACACAGACTTACTAAAGGAACCCAGATACATTACTAAGGGCTACCTAATATTCAAATTTTATTAAAGGCACCTGAAGAATTATTAAAGGGTGACGAGTATTTGAATATTGTTAACGACACCCACTCTGTTGTTAAGGGCTATATCCTTCATTCCTCCTTATTTCGAACAATGAATCTGGATCGAGTTTTTCCGGCTATTTTATCTCCATTAGTTAATGGCTATCGATTTTGGGATCGAATGGACATCAGTGGAGCTAAGTTTGATGATGATCATTCAGTTGATGATGATTTGATGGAAGCTGTGTTGAAAAAAAAAATTATCGACAAAACTAAATGGTATATTAGAATAAAAGAATAAGAAAGGTTATAAGTTGCTGGACATACCAAGCACGCAACCAAAAGAAAAGAAGGAAGAAAATACCCACCATTGCTAGTGATGTAATACAATCCTTACCAATTGAGCAAACTTTTGTACTAAAGAAGAGAGGTCTACTTTCGCATAAGTTCTGCCCATTTGAAGACCATATCTTGAAATCTAATATCTCTAAGGAGCCTTACCGGGACTGACCAATATAATAGGGACTGCTTTAATGTCAAAAATGATATTTTGCTTGTCTTTTCTTTACCATTGAAGCATCTGTTGTTTCTTTCCTTCCAAAATACGCAGCAAATTGCATAAGGAAACAACTCCCACATATGATTTCCGGCCCTCGTAAAATTCCGACTCTTTATCTCGTTGAAGGCTTGTGTGATGTCAAAACTTTGAACTCCCAACACCCCAAATTTTGACAAGAAATGATTCCAAATAGCACTAGCAATTTTACAATGTAAGAACAAATAATTAATTGATTCCGTATTGGCTCTGCACATATAACATCTGTTGGCTAATTTTCTTCCCCTATTCTGAAGAATGTCTTATGTTAGAATGAAATTATGGTGTACCAACCAAATCAAAAATATACTTTTGTTTGTACCTTAGAATTCCAAACTTCCTCTTTAGGAAAACTGATCACATCTTGTTCCTTAGCCAACAAATGCTCATAACAAGAATTTACTGTGTACTTCTTGTTAATCGATGATCACATCAATATGATTGATCGTGATACTGATGATGAGTGTTGAATCGGTCTGTGATGCTGATATAAGTTTCTGTTAGGTATTCGAGACCAATGGTTGTTGTGTGTGTGATCATGATGATCACAGTGATGATTGTAATGAATGATTGTTGGAGGAGATGTTTCCGAAAGATGGTTGACGGAGCAAGAAGAGGCAGTAAGAACGAGAAGAAATTATGACAGTGATAGACTCGATTGATTGAGATGGTTGTTGACTGTGATAATTATTGTAGTTCAAAGTCGCGCTGTTTTGGTGAACATTAATGGTAATCTTTATATTGATCGATGATGGAGAAGTCTGTGGTGTTGAACTAGCAGTTCACGACAGGTTGAATGGGAATTCTTAATCTCGCTGGTTTTGTGGCTTGATTTGTTGTTAAGTTTAGATGATTGAGGAGAGTTTCCTGATTAGGTAATGGCAATGATTGAAGTTCAATGGTTTGGTGAGGGAAGCTACGCTGTTGAGAAGAAAACATAGTTTGAACTGGAGATGGTCGTTAATGGTGCTGGTAGAGGTGATGATTGTTGGTTAAAACTCGAGTCTGTGTTAGCAGTTTGAGTTTTGAATAGGAAGGGAAGGCTTGAGTTAGGGCAAAGTTCGATTTGAGAGTTTTTGAAAAGGGAAACAAACGGTTTAGTCCAAAATGAAAAAACAGATTAGTCCATCCCGAGTTAACTAGGTACAAACTAGTCCAGAAGTTATTTGAAAAGATCTAAAGACATTATTTTCCTTCGTACGGTTTTCATAATGCACACATATAGCAACTAAAACCAATTTTATAAATGACATATTCAATTGTGAGCTTCCATGTTGTTTAATTAATAACAAAATAAAAACTGAAAATAATATAGGAAAAAAAAAATCAAGAAAATCAATAACCGAGAGAAAACGAAAAAGAAATCAGAGAAAAAAAATCAAAACCCTAACTTGAATGAAAACCAAAATCATCATCAGATAATCTTCATCATCGAAAGCCATTGATGAATATAGTAGCAGTAAAATCATGAAGCAACAACATAAACCAGAATCATCAGCACTTAAACTACATACAAAAAACGAAAAAAAGAGTTTCAAAGAGAATAGAAGAACCACAACCAGAAGATTCAACATCGATTAAAGTAGAAGAAAGTCCAAAATCGCCTAAGCAGAAATCAAAACCTTCAAAGAAATCAAAACCTTCAAAGAGAAGAGTAGATTCAACATCGATTGAAGTAGCAAGAAGTCCAAAATCATCACCAGCAAAGAAGAAACCAAAAACTTCAAAGAGAATAGAAGATTTTGAATATATTCAAGTAGCAAAAGGTAAGATATCTGGTACTTTCATACATTTGCCTTCTTTTTGTGTTTGCAAGTTGATTTCCTCAGATTTATCGTATTAGTGTACAGATTTATACACTTTTGTGCTATTTCATGAAATATGTGCCTGTTTTTTATGTTTGCATGTTGATTTTCTCAGATTTGTCGTATTAGTTACATATTTATACACTTTTTGCTATTCCAGGGGCATATAAGCATGTTCTGTGTGTTTGGAAGTTGTTCTTCTCATTTTACCTGTGGTTGTGTACATATTACCAGCATGTGATTTTAGGTGCATATATGCCTGTTCTATGTAAGTTGCTCTTCTTAGATTTATGCAGAAGTATACATAGTTGTACACCAACATGCTATTTAAGGTGCATATATGTCTGTTTTGTGTGGGCATGGATGTTCGATCTGTTAGATTTATGCAGGAGTGCACATAGTTATACACCTATGTGATATCTCAAAGATATATTGATTGTTTTGTGGTTATGAGTATTATGTATTATGCTTCCTTGTTCTTATTTTCATTTATCCATTTTCGTAGATAACAATACATCTTATAGATCAGGTTTCCATGCAATCAGTGAATTTGTGAATAAAAACTTTGAGGAGGATGAAAAATAAAAAAAGAAAACCCTCCAATAAAGTCTGGTTCACTGAGTTTCAACTAGACATGCAAAAGGAAAGCCCATTTTGGCATGTTTTAGATTTTTTTTTATATAAAAAGGGAGAAAAGGAAGAAACTCCCAAAAATGAGAAAAAGAGAGATCTGTGGTTCAAGATCCAGAATCAATCTTGAAAATTATACGACAGTACCGACATGATAATACTGCGGAGCATTTTTTTTCTTTTCGAAACTGGCAAGAAGAAAAAGCAAGTCGTAGTAAAGAGCATGCCTGAAGATTTGATTCTGATTTTTGGGATGGAGATGGTGGCATCAGAACCTCGAAAAGGAGAAGATGAAAAATCTCAATCTGAATTGACCTATGGTCCAGTGATTAAAAGAATACAACTGAGGGATGCAAGTAAGTTTGGAAAGTTAGATGTGGAGCAAGAAATCCTACGTATAATGAGGGAAAAACAAAACTGAGAAAACATATTGAAAGAAATGCAAAAGACTTGGTCATATTGTTTGGTTTGTACCTATGCATTACCGTTTGTTTTACCCATACAAATGGAAGCATGATAAGCAAGAGCAAGTTTGAACACTACTTTGAATCAATGGATAGAATGAAAAGAACTTGCTGGCCGATTCATATTCACAATTATCTGATAGAGAGCATTAGAAAACATATCCATGCGCCATTGTCTGTTGATGGTTGTATGATATATCTGTTGGTAAGTTTACATGTGCACAAAATTGTACACCTGTATTAAATGATTTTGTTCGTCGGGTTCTATTATATTTTTAACTCTTTACTTATTTGTTAATGCAATACTGGTTTGCCGAACACAACAGTAGCATGATGCCGAGCAAAAAAAGAAGGTTTGTCAAGGCTTGCTAGGTGGATAATCAGCGTCATCAATAATACAATCGAAAAAGAACTGAATGATATAATGAAAAAGGTATCTCTATTAACTTTATTACAATAGTGATTTCTGCTACATGTGCACAATTGATATGTTTGTAATAGTGGTAAATAAAGTTCGTTCAAGACTTGTGAAGATTTGTTTTTAAACCTATTTCTAAGACTAAAAATAACAAAACTAAAATAAAATTGATATTAAAATTGAGAGAGGACTGAGGCTAGGATTCCACTATTTTCCAATTTTTAAAGCGATTAAATTCAATAATTATAATTATGCAATTCTAACATTTAATTTGATTCTAAAATATAGCAACAAGTAGATTTTCAAAATAACAATTATATAACAAAAGCATGGACATCTAAAACCTAGGCCAAAGCATGTACCATCTAACGAAATCACAATTGCTTAACAAAAATCATTAAATCAATTTTTAACCAAGCAATTAATCATAAATAAATTGCATAAATTAATTAAATAAATATTACCACATAATCTTTGGAAAATTAGCTTCCTCCGTCGCCTCAGACATGGGGTTTAGCTCCTCATTATATTGTAAAAATCCTCAAAAATATATTTCATAGCTCAAAAAGTGTTTACAATAATGAAATAGAGGTAACACATGAGAACAGATATGCTTATAAGCGTTACAGAGATTGTTCTCTGCGTTACTGAAGAAGACAAAAATAAAGAACAGACCAGGGACGCTTCAGAAATTCAAAACTATAAACAACGGGTTCAACGACAGTTCCACGATAGTTTTCTGGAGCCTTTGTTCTTCGTTTTCTTCTTTACAGCAGCAGAAAAAAAAATCATGGATTTTTCTTTCGATCTCTGGCTACCTCCTAAGATCTCCCCCATGCTCTCTGATTCTTTTGTGACTTCCCAACACCTCTATTTATACATTACAACATATTAAATCTCCAAAATCTTCATTCACAGAGAATGATACGCGAGAATATTTTTTCATAACTTGCGTGATTTGATTTTATCTTCTGTCTTGATTTCGTGATCTCCCAATCGTATAAAATCTCCCCATGTTAATGGCAAGATAGTATCTTGCTTAATGTCCTCAAAATAACCCGTAAATCTTCACTGAAATCTTCACAGTTACGTGAAGTAGTTCTCCCGCCAAAATATTTTGAATTTGAAAATGAATGGGTGCCCATAATCCAAGGTATGGGTGCCTTTATAAATTCTGGGTGGGGTCCCTTTATCAATTATGAGTGCCTTTAGTAGTTTTTTTGAGCCAATTTTGTCAACAATATTTATTTTTCGAAAATACCTATAAATACATAAAAACACAATATTAGTATAAAATGAGTTCCAACACTATAAAAGTTGAGAGCAAAATTAGACACAAAAATGTGTCTATCAACAATAATATACACCTTAGAAATAAGGTGTACAATAATATACACCTGGTGATAAATTTTAAATTTTGTCTTGTGTACAACAATATACACCTGTAACACAGGTGTAAAAGATTGTACACCTATGATCAATTTGATACTTTGGCATGTTTTCATATGGAACTAGAATGGATAGAAGCTTACACTGATCAAGAGAAAGTCCTTTTGGATGAGTACTGAAGGAACAAGCAAGCCAATAGCACAAAAAATCTGAAAGAAATTTTGCCCAAATCTAATTTGTAGAGAGAGAAACTATATGAAGAGCTTACTCATTGGAGATTAAACATCAAAAGCTTGTTAATTTCATTGAAGAGAAAAGACGAAAAGTTCATGGAGTTTCTCCAAGCAGTTTGCCAAATGACGAGTTAAATCTTTTTTGTATGGATACTTTGAAAAAATTCTTTGCATTTACAAAAGAATTAGAGGATGAGGAAAAAGAGAATGAGGAAGAAGAGGATGACGAAGAAGAGGAGGAGGAGGAGGAAGAAGAAGAAAAAAGGAGGAGGATAAGGGTGGCGAAGGCGATGATGAGGACGACGAGGATAAAGATTAGGATAAGGATTGGGATGATGACAAGACTGGAAGTGAATCTGACAAGAATGAAGTTCACTATGAATCTGCTGAAAAGCCGAGGTATGAAATCATTTTTATTAAATGTCTCGGTCATTTCTTTACATCTTCTGAATATGTGTACACAGATGTAAACCAGTTTTCTAACTCATACATGTGGACCTGAATGACAGCAACAATGGGGGTGAAAGAAATACTGGAATTGAAGATAAGCATGGGGATGACGGCAAGACTAGAAGTGAACATGCAAGTGAATCTGAAAAGAATGAAGTTCACTCTGAAGCTGCTGAAAAGTCGAGGTATGAAATCATTTTTATTAAATGTCGCGGTCATTTCTTTACATCTTTTATGTATGTGTACACAGATGTACACCTTTGTGATATGTTTTTTATGTGTGTACATACTTGTATACCAAAATTGCTAACTCATACATACATAATTCATTTTTAACACATGTTCACAATAATGTACACCCTTACATTTTGTCAAAAAAAAGGCATTTTTCAGCACTCCCTTATCAAAGACGAATGAAAATCTTGAAGATCAAGAAGACCAGATGCACCATGATAACCAAGATGAGATGAATATAAGTGAAACTGTTGAAGACTCTTTTGATGATGCTATGCTAATTTCAGCTGAAGCCATATTGCAGCTGAATCCTGAAGCAATATAGCCGGTTGAACCAGAAATGCTTTTACTAACACAGAGAGAAGATCCGGAGAAGGAATCTGAAATGAAAAAGCAAGAAATTTGTGACATTCTAGACAACTTGTATGAATCTTTGCTCGTGAAGCTTGAAAAAGGTTATTACAAAATGGAACCTCAACTGATGAAGCAAAAGGTGGCAAAGCTAATCTGCAAAGATTGTCCGACCTGGTCATTGGGATTGGGTCAAGAGGAGCCTGCAGAAGAGCCGTCTCAAACTTCATTGTCTAATAAAAATATGTAACCAAGGATCATTGAAGAAGTATTGTAGTTCATCCGAGATAATCCTAGTGAATTCTTCAACAGTCAAGAAAAAAAAAAGATCAAACTGAAAGGAAACCAGCAATGAAAAGAGAAAAGAAAATTCTGAAGCAGAAATGTTGAAGAACCAAGCGGCTGACAAGTTGTCAAGAACACCACAAACAAAGAGAGTTTCAAAAAGAAAGCCAAATCCTGACTTCACGGAAGGTAAAAACCGAGCAGAGAATATAAAAGGTAAGGGAAAGATGATCAACGATGATTACTTTCTTGCACCAGTAAAGAGAAAGCCAGGTGAGTATCAACCTCCTGCACCATTTCACGATATTCGTCAATCCCCACTGAACAGAAACATGCCTGCAGGAGAGGACAAGAAAAAAATACAAAAGTTCTTTGACTATGCACAAGTGGTGTAACTTCACAGACCACTACCTTGCACTATTTGCAGAATTGAATCTTATAAAAAGGTAGTGTGCACCACTATGTACACCATGTTAACATTTCCTTTATGATTCTGCAACACTGTAGTTTGGGAAGTAACAAAATTAGACGAGCCTGACTTGAAGGAAGATATTCTTATTGTGGGAAGAGTACTACGTGACCCGATGTTCAACAGAGATCTGGATCAAGAGGCCCTACAGTCTACATATACCAACGTAGAAGAGCGATTGTCAAAGATAATATGCATCATCCAGATGATCGGAAGTACTTGAGATGTGAATTCATGGGTCCTACTACATGTGTAAGTTTCTCAAAAGAATCCAATTCAGTTTACGTAGATACTTACAGGCTGTGTACTTAGTTGTACACCTATTTTGATATGGCATGTTCTGTGTGCTTGTAGAAATTGGATTTGTAGATAGGTGTGTATATAGTTGTACACCATGATATATGGTTGATACATAGTTTGATTGTGTTGGCATGGATGATTGTTAGATTTCTTTAGGTGTGTACACAGTTGTACACCTATTTCATACATTAAGGATGTACGGTCTATTTTTTGGGCATGGATGTTTGATCTGTTATATTTCTGTAGGAGTGTACATGTTTGTACACCAATATGATATCTCATGCATATATGGTCTTATTTGTGTACTTAATTGATTACAATACTATGTAAAGCATGATATATCAACAACGGTAAAAGATCTTGTGGATGATTTCGTAAGAGACATGCCAAAAAATCTAGAAGTTCTAGTGGCCCCAATGAATCATTCTTCAATAAGATTAATAATAGGAAAGCACTGGTCGCTGTTGGTGTTTGATTTCGAAGCTCTTGAATGGAAGTGGTATAACTCCTTGAACTCAAAAAATGAAAAGACAGATAAAGCTGAAGCAAAGAAAATGGAAGATAGAGGGCAAGTTGAACTCAACTAGAAGAGAGCATTAATGGGACTTCCACGTATAGAAGAACATGAAATGAACTTCATTCAATGATCAACACAAGGGACCTACCCAGACTGCCTCATCTACACTTGTTACTTTCTGTAAAGATGTGTCAAGAAAAGGAAAAATATAGAAATAGATAAGAAGAATGTCATAGACATTTGTTAGCAAATGAGATTTAAAATGGTGGCCAAGATTCTGAAACCCATCGGAGGTTATGCCAAAGTATGGGATATAGCATATGAAGGCCCATACCAGGACTGGCGTGCGAGTAAAAATATGAATGTATTCAATAGGAAGAGGAGTTAGTGAACAAGAAGAAGCGCACTTTTTGAATTGCTTCAAATGTTTTTAATTTTCAGACAACTTTTTAAAATTTCAGTTTCTGTTTAAGACTTGCTTCGACCTGTTTTTTAACATTTTTAAACAAGTATTATCACTACTAAAAACCTTGAATTAATCTTATTATTTGTTTGAATATTGATGTTTTGAATGTAGAATTTTGTCAGATTTGCAACATATATTACAGAATAAAAAAAATGTTAAAGGTGTACATGATTGTGCACATGTACTGACAATGTATAAATTGTTAAGCTGTATATGATTGTGCACATGTAATGATAAGGGTAAAAATTAAAATATGAATTCTGATTATGCACATGTACTGAAAGGTTATTAAAGTAATGTTAATAGTGTTTCTTGTTAATCAACAACTTTTCTTCATTTTATCAAAAATATTAAGGTGTACATCATTATGCACATGTACTGACAGGTTATTAAAAACATTCACTATTCCATTCTTGTTAATCAACAAATATTAAGGTTCATTATAAGTACTATTTCTTCTTCTTTCTTGAACCATGATTAGTGATGTAATTTTATATAGTGGTAAAAAGAGGTTCGATTCTCGAACTTGTGAAGGTAATAATTTTAGAAAATAATGGACTAAATCTAAACTAATAAAAATCAGAAAAATAAACTAGAGATGAGTTTTATAAAATATGGAGAAAACCAGGAATCCGGAATCAATTATTTCTAACAATTTATGTGATTAATCGGGTAATTCTTTTAAATAAACTAAGCTCAAGTATTGCCAAAATAGGTTTTATGCAAACAAGTAGAGGTAAATCATAAGCATGGGACATCAGAGGTTGTCTACCCAGCATGACCCATCAAACAAAAACACCACTACTGAATGAAAACCGTTTTTCTATTACGAAACTATGCAATTTTAACAAATAAAGAATTATAATTAATTAATTAAAAATAGACTTACCACATAAAATTGAAAGATAAACCTCCTCCATCATCCCAGTAAATAAACTTAGCCCATGGTGAAGAAAACTTGCTCAAAAGATCTTTTCATTGCTCAAAAAGTTGATTACAAGGTGAAATAATAGTGCAACAGCTGAACAGATACGTTTATAAATATCACAGAACAGAGTTCAGCCGTTACAGAAGTGTTTCTAAGCAATAAATGGTTGAAAGAATAGGCAACAAGAGCAGTTTGAATCAACAACAGATATAAATGTTGCTGAGTCGTCTTCTCCGATGGTGGCTGATGAAGAACACGCCTGCCGGACCAGCAGCAGGTGACCGGCGGCGACCGAAAGTGGCCGGAATTGCTCTGATTTCTTCTCTAGGTTTTTGTGTCGATTTCTATTGGCTTCTCTTCATATATATAGGCTCTACAAACCCTAGGGAGAGTTCTAAACCTAATAGAACTCTTTAAAATCTATCCAAATCTTCACAAATCCGATTCCAAGCCGGAATCCATTTTTCCGTCCAAATTCACGATTGCACAATATTTTCCAGCGTAAATCACTCCAAATCAATGTGTTTAATCTTGTGTTGAACTCTTGTAGCTTTTGGAATAAATTGGAATCGAAAACAACTTGAAAATCTCGTAATATGAAGTCACAGTTGAACACAGTAACCTCTCCCGATGAGTTGGATTGGTGACTCGCCGAGTTGACTCGCTGGGTTGACTCGCTCCGATCCTGGGGTGCCCCCAATCCAAAGTGTAGGTGCCTTAATCCATTTTCTCGGGTGCCTTTAACACTTTTTGAGCCAATTTTTCCACAAATCTTTATTCTTCTAATGTACCTACAAAAGCATAAAAACACGTAATAGACGCAAAATCACTAACTCATTAGAAATTAAGGTGCAAATTAGACACTAAAATGTGTTTATCAATTAGGTAATTTTCTTTTATTGGTTGGGGATGTAATCCTAATTCCCAGACATGAGAATTAATCCGGCTGGTTTGTTTTAATGTTAATGATATCTTTTATCGATTACGTTCTACTGATTATATCGCGGCGTATGATTGAAGACTTGTTCATTTGAGTTGTAAATTGAATTGGCATGTGTTCATATCTAAATCTAAACTAGGGTTTGGAGATACAGAATATTCGAAGGACCCGGTTACAAGTAGCATGGTGTTATTACTGATTGTATTCAAAACCTTCATGTAATTGCGTGTAGAAGCTTAACGTAGGTTAAATCCGAGTGGCTCTTGTGCCGGATTCCTTAGAATAACATCAACTCACGAAGACACACATCATGATGCATTAGTGAACAAGACAGTAACACAGGAGAGAGAGTTCATTGAGAACATGGCAGCAAATTTTCAACAGTTCTCACACCGTGGGTCGGAACCACTCACAATGAGAGTTAATGAAGTTAGTGAATTTACCGAACTCCATCAATAAATGAGAAATATGGCAGCAATGATACAGCAAATTGCAGCCGCGGTGGTACCATCTTCTTCAACTATTGAAGACGACAATGAACAAGTTAACACCATCTTCCCAAATCAACAGAAAAGGTTTGATCATTATTCCAACACTTACAATCTGGGATGGAGAGATCACCCTAACTTTAGTTATGCCAACAAGCAAGCTGCGGTTCAACCATCTTCTTTCAACAATCAAACGGGATTCTAATAACAACAACTCTAGGCAAGAAAACAACCTCAAAATTAGAATTCAAATATGGAAGAGTTGCTGAAATCTTTCATGCAAATGACCGATAATGCAATTGAAGACTTACAAATGCAAGTGGATTTTATGGCTAGTGAGTTGAATAATATGCAGTCACATAATAGTGGGAAACTCCCTTGTCAACCTCTTGTCAACCAAAGAGAGAATATTAATGTTGTTACATTGAGAAGTGGAACACAACTTGTACAACTGAAACTCTTGTTACGGACAATATAAAGACCCAAAAAGAGCCAATTTTGGAGGGGGGAAACGCTGATTCTTCCAAAATTCATGAGGTACCTAAATCTAAACCCAAAACTCATGTTTCTGCTTACGTTCTTCCTTTACCTTTCCATCGGAAATTTGCTAATGCCAAGAAGGTGGAACAAGATAAGGATATTTTGGATATTTTTAAGAAGATACAAGTAAACATTCCTCTTATAGATGCTATCAAGCCAGTTCCCAAGTATACAAGGTGTTTGAAGGACTTATCTACCAACAAACAAATACTCACCGGTAATGAGGTAATAAGTGGGGGGGAGAACACTTCGGTAATCTTGCAAAAGAAACTCCCAGTCAAATGTAGAGATACCGGTAGTTTTGACATTCTCATTACTATTGGTAACACTAAGCTTGATAAAGCCATACTAGACTTAAGAGCATTCGTTAATGTTATGCATGCATCTATTTATGAATATCTGAATTTAGGCCTTCTTAAGAATACGTGTATTGTTTTACAACTAGTTGATCGTTCTAATACTTACCCTAAGGGTATTGTTGAGGATGTTCTTGTACATGTTAATCAACTTGTATTTTCGGATAATTTTTGTGTGCTAGAGATGAATGATGGATCTCCGGATTCATCCATTCCTTTTTTGCTTGGGCGTCTGATAGTTTTGTGATAGTAGTAAGAAAAGGTTTCAAACTCTCGAACTTGTGAAGATTGATTTTAGATTTAATAAAATAATTTTAAACTAAAAATATACACAAAATATGAAAATAATACTCACAAATACTAAGGTTATGGATTTCACCATTAACCACTTTTAGTTGGTTCCAAAAATAATAATTCTATGCAATTCTAGCTCAAATAAGTGACTCTAATTTCTACCAAAGGTAGATTTTTAAAATATCAATTGTAAATCACAAGAATGGCTCATCAAAAGCTCTAAGTCCCAGCATAAACCATTAAATAAAATCACAATAATTTAAGAAAAATCGTAGTTTCAATTAAAAATAAATACAAAAGTCATAAAAGAACTATTAAAAGTTACCAATCAATCATGGAAAAATGGCTTCCTTCTTGCCTCAGTGATGGGGTTTAGCTCATCTTTCTCAAAACACCCTCAAAAGATTGGTACATAGCTCAAAGTATTTACAAATGATGAAAAAGAGTGAAAGTAATGAAAACAACAAGTTTGCAACGTTTATAAGCGTTGCAGACTCACTGTTACAAAGGGAAAAGTGTTTCACTGAAGATAAACGTTGCAAATGAAGATAAATGTTGCAAAGTTAAAAGTTTTAGCAACAAAATCTTCAACCTTTTGGCCACAAAAACTTCAACCTTATCACAACATTTTCTTCATCTACTTCATCACGAGCATTTTTCTGGATTTTTATTTTTTTTCACTTCTGGCCACTCCAGCCCCTCTAAAACTCTACAATCGACTTCTTATTTATAGTACAATAACCATAATCTCCCAAATATCTCGAATATCTTTTCTTGTTAATGGCAAATCGAGATATTTTATTTTTCATCACTTCGATGATATTTCATGTGATTCTTTCGGTTTGTTGTTTCCAACACGAGAAAAGTCTTTGATTCTGTTTCCTTCCCTCGTAAAATTCTCTATTTATTCCTAATCTCCATTTGATTCGATTCTGCAAAATCTTCTATTATTACCCGTGATCTGATTTTGATGAGAAACAAGATATTTTTGGTTTTATTGTTTTGATCTTGTATGACTGATACTCTCTTAATGGGGTAAGAGTATAGTTATCTCCAAATATCTCCAAATACTCACCAAATATTGTTCACAGATTCAATATATTGAGAAGATTAAATTCCCGCCATTTCTTGTTTTGAACTCAAAAGAGGTGGGTGCCTTTAGTAAAAACCTGGGTGCCTTTATCAAATCCAAGGGGGTGCCTTTAATAATTTCTTGGGTCCCTTTAACACTTTTAATGTGGTGTTTTTAGCATTTTTTAGCCGATTTCTCCACAATTATTTATTCTTCGAAAAACACCTATAAACATAATAAAATGCCAAAATTAGTACAAAAATGAGTTCTAACAATATACAATTTGAGATCAAATAAGACACGAAAACGTGTCTATCAAATACCCCCAAACTTATTATTTGCTAGTCCTCGAGCAAATCTAATCTAGAAATAAAATAAATCCTAACTCACTTTCGCAAGCATCGCGATTGCACTTAGCGTGTGCAATAAGCCTTTAATCCCATAGGTGTCCCTATCAGACGAGTTTTGTCTCGTGAGGGTTTACAAAAGATATACCCACAAAACCTTTACTCCAAACCCTAGCAACCTGTGAACGATTGAGGGTAGACACTAATACTAAATTCTTCGTCTATGGGAATTATTACTATATATGAGTCTAATTGTTGTACACGAGTTTGCACTTATCATACAAGAATTCAAAACACTACTTAGATAGACGTTCAACCACGGTACTCAGAATCTATCAAATCACAATCACATGAAAAGATTTAGAAGATAGATGTGGACAAAATGAAGTTCGTGCATGTTGACTAAGGTGAACGGTGTTTCCCATATCTGTCTGAAGGTCGGTGCCAGGATGAATCCTAATGGATTAAAATACGCTCCCACTAGTCTTACTCCTTATACTAATATCGACTCAGCTGATATATACAAGGGTTCACCGGTCGATTTATTGAAAATAAAACAATTATTTATTATTTTTAAATGTACTGACAACATGATTGGATCAAATGAATCCAAACGCATGCTGCTTATCAGCATCGTATATGATAATTCTCATGGATCCTGCGTTCCACGCTTGCTTAGGTGACGGAGACAGGGAGAACACACACATATTGCTGTCAAAGTGTCAAATACTCGAAATTTTTTTGAATAATGGTCTAAAAAATACAATAATGGGGCTTGATCTCAAACACTCAACTTCATCCTGACAGCGATGACAATACGATATTGGTGCCCCACCAATTCACTTAGAGAAATACAAAAATTGTAAAAATAAAAACAAAAGGTGATATGGTCGAGAGAGACTGCGAGATATGGTGAAAACTATCATGTTATTTCTAACACCCGAGCTAGGCATCCTTTTATGAACAGACCATTTAGCTGGGCACACCAATTCCTATAGAAAAAGAGTTAAGTTTCCATCTACCTAGAATGGTTAGTGTCATCTTGAATTGTTCACAAGTTTCTAGACTTTGGAGTTTCATATTTCACTACAAGTTTCTCCCTTTCCCCCAAACTTAAACCTAACATTGTCCCCAGTGTTCTAAAGATGAATTATTAAAAAAAAATGAATAAGGAGAAACTGTTACCAATCGAAGGAAAGGAGTTAAGGAAAGATATTACCGTGTCGCATGAGAATGGGTTACCTCCCAAGAAGTGCTAAGTTTAAAGTCTTCAGCCAGACTTTGGAAAGAACTAGTCACCTCATAGAATCACATAGCAATAGTCAGAACAAATGTGGGTCATCTGAATAAAATAATATTATCCAAAATAGAAGAAAATTGCAGCCGGCCCAGAAAGTGAACAAACAGAGTACAACCTTATCCATATCTAATGTCTTGTTTAAGACAACTACATCTAGTTGAGGTTCAGGTTCGGACTCTATGAAAGGGTCTAGATAAATCTCTTTAGGATGAATTTCCTCATAGGAAAGATCTGGAGGATCAGGGTTTAGAGTCTGGAAAAACTCAAATAATAAATTTAAGGCACATAATAATAACCTGAATAATTGTGGATTCTCAAAGTCAATCAGATTTGACTCACACAGTTGACTACTATGAAAATGGTGGTCATTCTTAAGCAAATGTGTCGATTCTAATCTCCTAAAGTAATTAGGCTTAGTTTCAAAACTTAATAACTGACACATTTTAAATTCAAACGTTCCCACAATCGAAAGAAATTTTTTTGATGGAAAAACAAAGTCAATATTGGTATTATTGCCTAGTGAACCACATCGACCAGAGGATGAGTTTCCAACAACTGAACTTGTTTTTGGACATCAACAGGCTCAGAGAATCTAGTTTGAAGATGATCTTGAAAAAATGGTAGAGGTGCAAATGTCAAGTCCCAAGTTAGGGAATTTAAGCAGGGATACTTGACAATCACAAGAATCATCGGTACCCCTAAACTTAGGGTGGACATTACTCTCAGATGGACTAATAACTGTTGGTTGGATTATAGGGTCCTAAAGATAAGAACTACACTCAGCTTCTTCTATGGAAGGAAATAAGATAGACTTATAAATTGGTAGAATTTCAAACTTATCTATCCATATATTATAAGTGTCCATCAAAGGTGCAGAATCTAATAAATTATTCACCTCATTAATAACACTTTCATCGTCAACATCAAACCCAAAGTGGGTGATAGGTGCATAATTACACATATAAAGTAGTTTTTCCTGAACCTTATTTGCTATATTTGAGT
>JAJJMC010021358.1:676092-689261 GCA_023531435.1 Papaver californicum | reverse complement strand
TCCTTGTGGGAACGAACTTGTTCTTACTCCTATACTTCATTATATTTTTAGAGAATAAGAACTCGATTATTTTGGTTGAATACGACACGACCAGTGGGCTAGGCATTTCTCTAATGGATTTTTTAATAAAGTCTTTGTTAAAGATTTCTAACTGAAGTACTAGTTATGTTCACTTCTTCTAAATCATAGATCTCACAAGAAGGTTTTCTACTCATACTAAATAGATTAAGTTCAATAGTCATGTTACCAAAAGAAAAATTAATTATTCCATTTCCATAATTGATGAAGACATTATATGTAGCTAAAAAGAGACGACCTAAGATCACTGGTATTTGAGCCTTTGGGACCTGAAAAGGTTGGGTGTCTAGGAAAACAAAATCCACTAAGGAAACTATTCTATCAACCTGAGTCAAATCACCCTCTATCACCTTAAAATTCTCTAAGAGTCTATCATCTTCGTCAGAGACTATTGTCTTTGAACCGTTAGACCCTAAATCACTAGCCTCAGGAAAAAATCGTTCCTCTAAACCATTATCGGCTTCAAAACAAGAAAATTCTACACCGTCTAAAATAGTGGTATCTCTAGTCAAATCCTCTTCCTTTTGAATAGGTGAATAATCATTAAAATTATTTGAATTTGAACCAGAAATAACACTATCGTCATGAAGCACTATTGGAGTGACAATTTCTTGATCACTCTTGTATATTTCAAGTTCTTCACCAATACTATCCTCATCATCATAATAATTTGAAGATGTTTGAACCTCGTCTAAATAGGTAGTGTTACCAATTCTATCCTCGTTGTCTTTAATAAGTGAACAATTATCAAGGGTAGCACTATATTGGAAATTAAGATCATTTTGAGCAATAGTACTCTTTGCAAGACTTTCATTCACACTTAATGCAAACCTATTTGTATTCTCAGTCAACTGCTTGAGGGAATCGTTTAGAGAAGAGTTGGGCCACTGTTTGTCCCCCCCCCCTCCCAACCTTTTTGTATTCTCAGTCAACTCCTTGAGGGATTCTTCTAGAAAAACAAATGGATCATAAGGAGTACTAGATTTCAACTTCTCGTGTAATTCTTCTAGAGAAATAGTTGGACTACTAATTGTTCCCCCCATACTTAATACGAACCTTCTTGTATCCTCAGTCAACTCCTTGATGGAATTCTCTAGAGAAACAAATGGATCATAAGGGGTAATAAAACGCAATTGCTCGTGTGATTCTTCTAGAGGCATAATAGGTTCATTATAAGTACTATATTGCATCTTTTTTAGGGCATCCCTCCAAAACAAAGAACTCAAATTTTGCTCATTTTCATGTTCATAAGATGGGTGTGTATATGAATAGTAATTGGGATCACCTTGGTATGAGCAATAACCTCCAAAAGGTTGGTGGTGGTCCCGACTACTATCCATACCATGTTGATAGTACGGATAATATCTATTTTCAAAGTCATTCGGATATTCATTGTATTAGTTCATCATTTAGTATCAGTTCGACATTTTCTGACAAAAACTTCCTAATATATTTACAAAAAATCTAAGAAAATAAATCCTAAAAGGAAGAGGGTTCTAAATATACACAAACAAGGCCGACTCAACCAAATCAAACCTGCTGGATCTAGCAAAAAAAAGTATGATGGCTCCACTTAGATTGTTTCTAGACCAGCTTCCAAAAGACAACTAGTTACATTTGTAGCGAATCTCTCAGAATGATCCGAATTAGATTAAGTCGAATAGAAAAAGGATAAGCTCTGAGAAGCTTTGATAACCCTGCCTCTTTGGCAACGTTCCCTTGGGTTACTAGGGGGCTCGAATCAACTTAAAATAATCTTCCTGAACTTTAAGTTAGGATGACAAAGTAACCAATACAGTCCTTTTGAATGACTTTCCAATAAGCTCGATACCCTAGGCTTAGGTTTGCGTAGGTAACGTGTTCCTAATTCGGGCAGAAAGGATACGGTGATGAAATCCGAACCCTTATCTTATATAGCAAGTTCCTTCCCTTTACTAAAAAATTAAATTCTGTATTAAAGTCCTCAACATATATGCATTACGAAGGAATACAGAAAACCCACCGACAGGGGATTCGTGGGTTGATCGAGTCTTACCTCCCCTACCAGATGGGCGATGAACCGTTGAAGTTGACTCGGGCCACCAACTCCTGTGTCAGTGTCCGAACCCGAGGGACCGAGACAATATCGTAATTGTCGTCCTTCCCTGTTGCAGTTTATATTTAAATTACCCTTCTGTAGGGTTTAAAAACAATAATAACGTCCAAAAGTTCAAAGTTCAAAGTCCAAAGTCCAAAAATAAGAAAAAAAACAGAAAAGTACATAATATAATTACAAAAATAATAAGAATTTCCTAATACAAGTTTTTAAGAAGAAAAATAAAAACCCTAAAAAAAATAAAAAAAAATTAACTAAAAAAAGACTTGTCTTATTTTTCCGTTCTTTTCAATTTATCTTTGACTCCAAGTCTTTATTCAATCAATATAATCTTTGGCTCCAATTTCTTTTTGATCCAAAACCTGTAATACAAAGAAAAATACACAAAAACGTAAAATAGAACAAATAAAAAAGAAAAATCTAACTAAACTAACTAACCTAAAAAAACCTAAAACAAATATAAAAACAAGTCCGCGTCGGCGACGCCAAAAACTGATAGTTTTGTGATAGTGGTAAGAAAATGTTTCAAACTCTCGAACTTGTGAAGATTGATTTTAGATTTAATAAATTAATTTTAAATTATAAATATACACAAAATATGAAAATAATATTCACAAATACTGAGGTTATGGATTTCACCATTAACCACTCAAATAAGTGACTCTAATTTTTGCCAAAGGTAGATTTTTAAAATATCAATTGTAAATCACAAGCATGGCTCATCAAAATCTTTAATTCCCAGCATAAACCATCAAATAAAATCACAATCAATTAAGAAAAATCGTAATTTCAATTAAAAATAAATGCAAAATTGATTAAAGAATTATTAAAAGTTACCAATTAATCATGGAAAAATGGCTTCCTCCTTGCCTTAGTGATGGGGTTTAGCTCATCTTGCTCAAAACACCTTCAAAAGATTGGTACATAGCTCAAAGTGTTTACAAATGAGGAAAAAAAGTGAAAGTAATGAAAACATTGAGTTTGCAACGTTTATAAGCGTTACAGACTCACTGTTACAGAGAGAAAAGTGTTTCACTGAAGATAAACGTTGCAAATGAAGATAAATGTTGCAAAGTTAAAAGTTCTAGCAACAAAATCTTCAACCTTTTGGCCACAGAAACTTCAACCTTATCGCAATGTTTTCTTCATCTTCTTCATCACGAGCATTTTTCTGGATTTTTATTTTTTTCACTTCTGGCCACTCCAGCCCCCCTAAAACTCTTCAATCGACTTCTTATTTATAGTACAACAACCATAATCTCCCAAATCTCTCGAATATCTTTTCTTGTTAATGGAAGATCGAGATATTATATTTTTTATCACTTTGGTGATATTTCATGTGGTGCTTTCGGTCTGTTGTTTCCACGAGAAAAGTCTTTGATTTTGTTTTCTTACCTGGTAACATTCTCTCTTTATTCTGTCTTAATCTTCATTTGATTCGATTCTGCAAAATCTTCTATTAATACCCGTGATCTGATTTTGATGAGAAACGAGATATTTTTGCTTTTATTGTTTTGGTCTTGTATGACTCATACTCTTAATGGGGTAAGAGTATAGTTATCTCCAAATATCTTCGAAATGCTCACCAAATATTGTTCACAGATTCAATATATTAAGAAGATTAAATTCCCGTCATTCTTGTTTTGAACTCAAAAGAGGTGGGTGCCTTTAGTAAAAACCTGGGTGCCTTTATCAAATCCAAGGGGGTTCCTTAAATAATTTCTTGGGTTCCTTTAACGCTTTTGATGGGGTGTTTTTTAGCACTTTTTAGCCGATTACTCCACGATTATTGATTCTTCCAAAAACACCTATAAACATAATAAAATGCCAAAATTAGTACAAAAATGAGCTCTAACAATATATAAATTGAGATCAAATATGACACGAAAACGTGTCTATCAACGTCCCTATATGAGAACGGCTAAAACCGTCATTGATGTTGACAAGGGAACGCTAAATATGGAGTTTGATGGAGAAATAATATGTTTCAACATTTTCGAGACGATGCGATATCCTAGTGATGTTAATTCTTTTTTTTCCATTGATACTATTGATACTCTCGCGCAACAAATGTTTGAGTTGAATGGTTTAGATGCTTTGGAAACCGTTCTCACTAAACCGATTGATTAGAATGTGGAGTGTGGTAGTGAAATTGGGGAAACCCTTGGTGATCTCAATTCAGTTCAAGAGGACCCAAATGCTCATAAAACTTCTTTTATATCTTTACCATGTTCTAATGAAAATATTGTACCCTCTATCTTGCAGGCACCAAAACTAAAATTGAAACCTCTCGCGGATCACTTTAAGTACTTGTACTTGGGGTGAGAAGAAAGAGTTACCAGTTACAGTTTCTAATAAGCTTACGGAATTGTAGGAACAAAGACTTCTTAGGGTGCTAAGAAAGTACAAGACAACCATAGGATGGACAATTGTCGATATTAAGGAAATAAGCCATGTATGCATATAATACTTCTTGAGGAAAGTGTAAATCTAACTAGGGAAGCTCAACACCGTTTGAACCCTCCGATGATGGAAGTAGTGAAGAAACATATTTTCAAGATATTGGATGTGGGTGTTATCTACCTCATATCCGATAGTAAATGGGTGAGCCCGGTACAAGTGGTACCAAAGAAGTCGGGCGTTACGGTGGTGCAAAATGATGCGGATGAACTTGTACCAACTCATGTGCAAACAGTTTGGAGACTTTGTATAGATTACCGAAAATTGAATGCAACCACTAGAGAAAATCACTTTCTTACCTTTTATTGATCAAATGTTAAAACGTTTATCCGAACAATTTCAATATTGCTTTCTTAATTGTATTCAGGTTATAATGAGATTGTAATAGAGTCGGAAGATCAAAAGAAAACCACTTTTACATGCCCGTTCAGCACTTTTTCCTATAAACGGATGTTGTTTGGTTTGTGTATCGCTCCTGCTACTTTTCAAAGGTGTATGGTAAGTATCTTTTCAGACTATGTTGAAAACATTATCGAAGTATTCATGGATGATTTTAGTGTCTTTGGTGATTCCTTTGACATTTGCTTAAACAATCTTTCACTAATTCTTGAACGATGTGTTGAAACAAACCTTGTGCTTAATTGGGAGAAGTGTCATTTCATGGTAACTCTTGGCATTGTCTTAGGACATATTGTATCTTTTAAAGGCTTGGAAGTAGATAAATCTAAGATTAATCTTATTCATGCTCTAAACCCTCCCACTACGGTGAGAGAGATTCGTGTTTTTCTTGGTCATGCAGGATTCTATCGCAGGTGTATCAAGTATTTTTCCAAGATTTCATCACCTTTATGTCACTTTTTGCAAAAAGATGTGGTCTTTAACTTCGACGAGAAGTGTTTGGCGACATTCAATCGTTTGAAAGAACTTTTGATAATAGGCCCTATTATTAGACCACTAGACTAGAGAAATCCTTTTGAACTAATGTGTGATGCTAGTGATTATGCAGTTGATGTTGTTTTGGGATAACGTAGTGGGAAGCTACCTCATGCTATTCATTATTCTTCTAGAACGCTCAATGAGGCCCAGCAGAATTATACCACCACCGAGAAGGAGTATTTAGCCGTTGTTTTTGCATTGGAAATTTTTTTCTCCTATTTATTTGGTATGAAAGTTGTTGTTTTTCTGATCATGTAGCACTTAGGTACTTACTTACAAAGAAGGATGTGAAACCAAGGCTCATTCGATGGATACTACTGTTGCAATAGTTTGACATCGAAATCAAAGACAATTAAGGAATTGAGAACACCATTGCAGATCACTTGAGCCGTCTACTGTAGATGAGAAAGTTATCCCGTTACGTGAAAGTTTCCCGGATGAGCAACTTTTCTCAATTGTCGTCGCGGAACCATGGTACTTTGATATTGTTAAATATTTGGTTTCTAAACAAAATCCTAGTAACTTGTCTCGTGTTGAGAGAGATAAAATTAAGAGAATTTCGAACCAATACATATAGGATGATCCATACTTACGGAAACATGGTAGTGAACCAATTAATACGAAGGTGCGTTCCCGAATCTGAATTTCATTATATCTTGTCTTTTTGTCATTTTTATGCTTGTGGAAAACACTTTGGACCTAAGAGAACCGCACTCAAGGTTCTATCAAGTTGTTTCTATTGGCCCTTTTTGTTCAAAGATGTGTATGTATTTTGATGTGTGGGGCATTGATTTTATGGGTCCTTTTGTTAACTCTTTTAGTAATTTCTAAATTCTCCTCGCTGTTGATTATGTTTCTAAATGGGTTTAAGCAATAGCCACCCATACTAATGGTTCTAAAGTGGTTACATATTTTGTTAGAGATTATATTTTTGCAAGGTTTGGGACTCCGAGAGCCATAATTAGCGATGGTGGATCATACTTTCAAAACTGATTTTTTCGGGACTTGTTGAAAAAGTACAATATTTCGTATATGATTGCAACACCTTACCATCCTCACTCTACCAAACAAGCTGAAATTTCCAACCGAGAAGTGAAATCCATCCTAGAGAAGACGGTGAATCCTACAAGGAAGGATTGGAGTTTATTTCTCAATGATGCGTTATGGGCTTATAGAACCGCATAGAAAACTCCTATCGGGATGTCTCCCTTTAGACTTGCGCATGCTAAACCTTGTCATCTTCTCGTTGAACTTGAACATAAAGCTTTTAAGGTTATTAAACAATGCAATATGGAGATGGATGATGCAGGACAACAAAGGAAGTTACAACTACATGATCTAGAATAGATTCGTAATGATGTATTTGAAAGCTCACGTATTTACAAGGAAAAGACAAAGGCATTTGATGATAATATTTTTTATCAAAAACAGTTTTGTGTTGGATAGAAAGTGCTCTTGTTTAATTCTCATTTACAATTATTTCCCAGTAAATTACGTTCTCGTTGGATTGGTCGTTTTATTGTGCTTAATATCTTTTCTCATGGTGCAGTAGAAATCCGTAGTTTGGTTAGAGGAAAGGAACTTAAAGTGAATGAGAATTTCACTTCGATGTTGTGGAAGGCTGCAATTTTGTGGAAGCACTCCCTCTGGAGGAGTAGGGGCGAACAAGTAGAGAGTCGGGATGACGAATTTAAACCAAGTGTTGCATGGGAGGCAACCCATTGGTTTAGTATTTCTACCTTTATCTTTTAATTTTTAATAGTTTTTCATATCATGTTAGGATTTCCCATCTTGATTTTACATTGGAGGAATCAATTTATATTGAGGATAATGTAAAGTTTAAGTGTGAGGGAGTGGTTAAGCATTTATATTTTTAGTATTCACTTTTGTAGGTAGAATTTTTAAATTTTTCGTACATATTTGCATGAAAACCTTCAACTTTTAGAGATTTTAGAGTCACTTTATATACTTCTAGCTAAGTTTACATGCGGAGATCTTACCGAAGTAACTGAACTTAGAAGTATTAGAAAACTATATTCAGGGTGCTTAGTTGTTGAGAGGCTAGAGCTGATAAAAATGGACTTAAATTGTTGGTAGAGAATACAATATTAGAGAAGCTGATCATTCAATACCCATGAGTGAGGCACCAAACCTTCAATTCTGTGTACCCATCTAAATTGTCCGTTTAAAGTGTTTCATCTGTACAAACTCCGGGTAGAATGATGAGCTACCTAACTTCGCACCAATTTCAACACTACTTTTTGATCTCTTGAGTGCTATTTATATCAATCACGAGGGTGCTATCAGAATTGCTAACTCTATCTAGTAGTCTTGTTTGCAGTTGGCACCATTCTCTCGACAACAACAGGTCCATAGAAACATATCATCATCAACAAACGGAGCATGAAATTTTGAAAGAAAACTGAAAAACGTTCAAGGTTTACAAGCAACGGTACAAGAAGAACAAATTTCATATTCAAGTGAAGCAACAATATAAATAGCGGAATTATATATATATATATGTTGAAGACTTATGTACAAGAGTGAAGAACAAGTGGTAAAGTCCTTATCCCACGGCCATAGTAGTTTCATCATTTTATTTATTTTTCAGTTTGTATTTTGTCGTCTTGTATATTTGTTTTTGTGTTCATTCAATAAGGCCGTGGGGAAGAATAAATCTATAAAGAAGCTTCAAACAACAAGTAATTGAGGAGAAAAGTTACAATTGTCAAAGTTCTATGAAGTTCAAGAGTTCAATATCAACAGTTGAAAACCAAAGACCGGAGATGTTTCTATTGGATGATGTGAGAGTGATGTTGATTATGGATTGGGTGAGAAGGTAAGTAAGCGTTCCCATCCTAACATAGTGGTTTATTTCCTTTCTTAGAAGTCATCAGAGAAAAAAAAAGTTCATTTTTGTCCCACGTTTCTATGGGATAACATTTTCATATGATTCAGAAGGTTACTTTTCCTTCCCATCATTCAAAGTATGCAGTATTTCTATCTTCATTCCTTTATGTACACATGAGAACCAGAAAGTGCGTCTTTTGAGTGCAAGTTCATAAAACCCTATTGGTGAGGAAGAAGTCGAACATTCGATCGCTTTCGAACCTGAATTCTTTCATATGGTGGTATTCTCCTAACTCAAGAGTTAAGCATGAGAATAATATTCTTTGATACATCTAACTTCTTATTATTAGTGTCCAAAAACTTTATTTCCTCTTAGCTCTTTGGATGCATGTGCTTTGGAATATTTGGAAGTTGGAGTGGTTTTGTGAGTAAACCTCTTGTAAACCCTCACGAGACTATAACTCGTCCACTAGGGACACCTAGGGGTTTAAAGGATTGTTGCACATTCTAAGTGTAACCGTATCCTCAACGAAATAGAGTTTTTGTATTTTAGTTTAGGTTAGGTTAGTTTAGATAATAGTTTGCTCGAGGACTAACAAAAGCTAAGTGTGGGAAAATTTGATAAGTGCATAATTCACAGGTTTTTACTGTTAAATCCATACCAATATTTCCTATAATTATTGCATATTACTTGATGTTATGTTTGTTTTCTATCTTATGTCTTACATTAGGTGAATCATCCGAAATCAAGGAAATAGCTACAAAAGTGCTAAGGAAAGGGAGTCTACAAATGAAGACCACTTTTAATTTGTTCAAAACCAGAATTCTTCACCTCTATCTTGAATATAATTAAAATACAAATCTAACACAAAAAGAACGAGGTCATTCCAACATCGGGCGAAGAAGTTATGGGAAAAACAAGTTTGGAAAATCTGAGTCTACATAGAAAGGTTCGGATGATAATCATTCGGTTCATTAGAAGCCGAACCTGGAGATGAAATATAAAGTTTCTCCACAAGTCAACATAGAGATGTTCGGATAGAAATTGATCCTATGGTAGTAGCCGAAAGTTTTGAACAAAGTGTCCAGGAGAAGGTTCGACCAATAAGTCAAACAAGGATAATAGCCGAACTTTGGAGTGTTTTTCGGTGAAAAATAAAAAGTGTACAGGGAGACGTTCAGCCACTAATCCAATTCCCATTAGTGTGTGAACGTGACACTTATCTGGAGAAAATATAGGTTGTCAGGTTCAGCCAGTAATCCATACACATTAGTAGCCGAACCTGACACTGTTCTAGGACATTTTTGATACGTTTTGACTTTATTTTGGGAAGAACATGGGCCCGGAAGAATTCCAAGACCTAGATATCAAGAGAACTATATAAGAAGACTCCCAAGACATGAATAAGGGACCTTGGACATTACTTTGCAAGTCTTAGAGGAGAGAACAAGACAAGAAGGAGAAGAATTAAAGTTAGGCTTGGAGTTGCGATTGATCATCACGATATCTAGGGTTTGCAATATTTTATTCTTTGTTAGAATAAGTGTATGAACTCCATAGCTATGAGTAGCTAAATTTCTTTATTGGTTAAGGATTAAAGTTGATTTCTCAAACATGATATTTTATTAATATATTAGTTTTGTCACAATACTTGTCGTTTGTGATTCATTGTTTATAGCTTTTGCATAATTTGAACACTTTGTTGGTTGAGTCCGGAATCAATTTAACCTGTTTTCATCTCCAAAGCTAAATAAGGGTTTTCAATACGAAAAAGTTGATGAATTTTGATTTCAAGTAGTATAAGTGTGGTTGTTGCTTGTAGTGATACATCATAGCAAACACATATAAATCATAACGTTTGTTAAATTTAATTAGTGCGTTTTCCGTGTTCAATTATATTGATTAGCCTTATTTCACGAAATGTAATGCTCATGGGGAATTAAACTTGATTAGTGTTTTTTACACGTTGGGTTGTTCTCTAGGTAGAATTCATATCGCATATTTTTAATGTGTTTATGATGAACTTGGAAATAAACGAGATACTCTTACGATCATGGTATTCTAGGGTTTTTGACAACGAGAGATTAAATACCAATTCTTTTTATTAATACAGATACATGTTTGCGAATGATACAAATCTTTTAACAAATATCTTCACCTATTGATTACTTTCAAAACATTTGCTTTGTTTTCTTTATACTTAGTTTTATTTACTTTGAACAATTCCAAAACCAAAACCCCCCTTGTTACTTAAGAAATTGAAATCTAATAATAACAATAGCCTATCATGGAACGAATCCTTCTTACTATTGTACTTAGTCCATATTTTGTTAAAATGAGAAAGTGAATATAATTTTGTTATGGTACGACACATATCATCCCTCCCCTTCATATCTTTTCTTATCACCCTGTCTTTTAAGTCTTAACTTGTTCAATTTGTCCTTTGTGTTCTTTTTTCTAAAAAAATATAATTTTTTTTTGCCTCTCCTAATTAAAATGATCATATTGAATTAATTTTATGTCTATAACTTTTATTGAAAAGTTAAAAGCGACGAGTCGTGTTGTTAAAGGTTGGGCAAATGATGTTTTTTTATATGGTTCTTGATCAAAAAATTTATGAGTATTAGTCTAGTAACCAAAATAATGATTTACCAATGAGTAAGCAACATAAGCTAACTCAACTATCACTAGTTTTACAATTTGGACTAAATCCATTATCGAAGATTTCTTTAGTGTAACTAGACATGGTTTGAAGAAATTTTTCTGGAAATGATGTTTATATAGTTATTAAATCTTTTTCGTTGCAAAACTAACTTTTTTGTCTGAATCAAAGGAAATATATTAATAAAATATTGGTTGATCTTTTTTGTTTTAAAAATTACAAAGTTAAACTGTTATTGGCAGGAAAGAATTCATAAATCTTATATTAGTGGGATCAAAAATTCAAATATTTAAATTTATAAATCAACCATTTTCAACTTGATTGTTTACTTTTACTGGCTTAAATATGAGTATTTAGGTTTTAAGTCAATTTTATTTATTTCTTCGTTGAGATTCGACCTATTATTGTTTTATTATACTACATACTATATATAGACACAAACACTTATTGTTATTGCTTTATTATAATACATACTACATATTGACACATATACTTGCAGTAAATTTAGTTAATTTGACTATTTATCTGGTTATATAAAATCATCTGCTTACATTATACGGGTTCACCTAATAATCCTTTTTTATTTCTTATTAACCACACTTAAGAATATCTTATCGAAAAAAAAAAATTATATTTTTTTACATGTGTTATTTATATAAAAAACACACTTACAAATATTTTATCGTATTTTGTTTTTAAAGTATTTTAAAAAAGAGATTTGATGAAAATAACCACGTCGGTGTATAGCATGACCACTATCTAATAATTGAAATCGTAAAAAAAACTTATATCTTTTTAACATGTGTTAAGTATAAAAAAATACATTAACATAATTTATCTTAAAGTATCTTATAAAAGAGATTTGATAAAAATAACCGCGCTGGTGTGTAGTATGGCCACTATTTAATAAATGGATAATTATAAGAGACAAACAATAAACATATAATCATCCATGGCAACATTTAGGTATATGTCAAATATAAGATATGTAACATTTAGATTATACAAAATTTATTATGAACATGTTGTTTATATGAGTTAAGTCGTTAGACATGTACATGTTGTTGTACGAGGAGATACTCATCTTCTTTGAGTGAAACTGGTGTAAGACGTGAATTTTTATTGCAAGTAGTTTATTGTTGCATTGAAAAGTTCCAAAAAGAGCATCTAAAATCATTTTTTCTTAGTTAATTTAAAAAAATATATCCTGTTAAGTTTATTCACATGAGTGAGTATGATGATAAAAATGGCGCTAAGAAGAATAAATGGGTCGGATAGTATGGCATGTTGTATACCGCTACACTAAACCCTAACTAAATCGGATCTAGTATATTAACACGCTCAGGAAATCATCTAGTTCACTCTTCTAGTTTATTCTCTCACTCGTTCTGGCGATTTCACATATTTTCGTTCTTTTTTTACTCGTTCTTTCTCTCACAAACGACGATTCCAGATCTTTTCGTTCTTTCTCTCACTAATGGCACTAAGTAAACTAATAATCGGAATCGAGATTTATACTACATCAAGTAGTATTGGGATTTTGGAAGGAAATACAATTGGAACCGCAAGGATTCCATCTTGTGTTGATTTCTTATCTGTTGATGATCCAGGAGCACAAGCCGAATTACTAAATTTATAGATATTTGAGGTTTTCAATAGAAAGAATTATGATAAGAGGTTTGATAGTCTGAATCTGTATTTTCATGAAGAGGTAATTTATATGATTTTAATGAAACTAAAGGAAATAGCATAAAGATAATTAGGTCAAAATATATAAGTTACTGATTGTGTTATCACAATTCCTTCATTTTTTAATCAATCCCAAAGAGTATCTATTGTGGAAGCTGCAAAAACTGATGGTATGAATATTTTTTATCTTATCAATGAGACTCTTGCTTTTTCATTAGCTTACATATTGTTAAACAAGTCATTAGTCATGAAATATCAAAAAAAAGAGTCTTCTATCTTACGATGAATTATAGAAATTTGGGAATAAAAATACATTGATTTTTGATTTAAGTGGTGGAACTTTAAGTGTGGTGATAGACACATTTTAGTGTCTAATTTGCACCTTGGTTTCTATTAAG
>JAJJMC010021358.1:659501-676082 GCA_023531435.1 Papaver californicum | reverse complement strand
AGTTCGAGAATCGAACCTCTTTATTTACCACTTCTAAAATCACAACATGTGGTAGTGGTGAAGATTGGAGAAGGTAGGAAAGCTTTCGAGGGGGTTGCTGTAGAAGGAGATACTCATATTCCTTGAGTGAAAAGGTGAAAATCTTTCATTGCAAGTTCCAAAAATCAAGTTGGTGGCTCTTGACCAATTGTCACACACTAGTGTGCATAGTTCAGAGATATGATTGTAGCATTGATGTTGTTTTTAAGAGAAAAACATTGTATTGTACTTTTAATGTTGTATACTGGTTTAAAAAAATTACTGAACAAACAACAAAGGAACAGAAGGATCTCAGAGGTGTAATTGTGTTCAAAACTCATTTCTCCGCGCTACTAATATAATTGTTGATAGGTGGATAACATGAACCAAATGAACTCAAAAGTTTACATAACATTCACACTAGGTTTAACAGAAATTTAAAGACTTAAATACTTGTTGAGGACTTGACAAGATGCATCTACATATAAGATGATAACTGCAGTATATGTGAGAATGCATGTAGACCTGTGTTGAGGTTGACGAGGGTATAGATGTAGACTTCTACATCATGGAGATTCCCAACACCTAGTACCCGAAACTGCAAACATTATAATCTTCTTCCTTGTCATACAATACTAAGCAAGGCTCGTTAGGGACATAATCTACAATCTCTATGTGGAGAACGTAGAACAATACTTGGTCACAATATACAAGAACGTCCCGAGGATTGAAACTGAATTTTGGTCTGATAGAATACCTATCACAGATACGAGATTCAATGATTTCAAACTTCAGAATCCAAGAGTCTCCAACTGCGTAATCATCCAAGGCATATACGCTATAGTTGGCACGATGTTGATGCCATTCGACGTTGTGACGACACAATAGACATAACTTTTCATCTAAAATAGCGATACCTTGTTGTTGATCTCCTTCCCAGATCTTCAGTTCAATTCAATTTCCCAAGGCTTTCGTGCACTAGGAGTAACACCCAATGGGAAAGGAAAGACATATATTGTTAACTCGACAACACTAACTCCTATTACCGTTTTATATCTTCCCTTTTTTTATTAAAGTTGACCAGTCATGTAACCAGCGAGAAAGGTGCCTACCGCCTTTTCATTTTCAAATACATAATCAATCTTTTGGGGATTTACTCGTATCCCTAATCCCAATGTGTAATCATGGACACTATTGTGTTCTTTTCGGGGGAATACAAATAAAATAGAGATTATTTTTCGGAGAGATGGCCGAATGGTTGACAGCTCCAGTCTTGAAAACCAGTATAGTTCTTTGTTATGCCTATTCCTAATCCTAAATGGAATGTAACGACGTAGGGTTCCATATGTAAGCATAGTATCTATTTACATCGAATATCCCCCTTCTTATAATAAGAATGTGCATAACCCTGTTTCGGTCTGGTGGGGACTAAACATGAACAAAAAGGATCCATTGAAGAAGACCCTTCCTCTTTCCTTTGTTCGAAAGAAAATTCTTATAGATAAAACCCAAAAACATAAATATTATATAAAAAAAAGGTTAATTGACGTTTGGTACTTAACTTTTGTCCAAAATTAGGGTTTGGTCTAACTTTTGTCCAACTTAGAGTTTGGTACTTGGAATTAAACGTTGACTAGCGTTGACTCGGTTAAATCCAATTTTAATTAATTTTGTATATTTGTTTTTGATATTACAAATTTACCCTTAGATCCAAGGGTTCTTACCAAAAACATTAAATCAACGGTTTCAATAAAACCCCTAAAACACAACCCTAATTATGTCTTCATATTATTCTTCCGCCTCATAAATCTAAAACCCCATGAAGAACAGCACCGCGCAAATCAGCTATGAATTAGTGAGTTAATTCAACCAAATCCTCTCTTTTCTGATACTTTCTTGTTCTTCCGCAGAACCCATATTCGCATCCACAACCTCCAAATATAACACATACCAACAACAAATTGTTCATAACCCTTCTTTGTCCATGGCCTTCTCTGTAAGCTGCTACTGCTCTATTTTGATTGGGTTTTTTGAAAAAAAGCAAAGTTAATTTCGAGTGGGAAAAGTAATTGACAATATGAATTAGTTGAGATTTGGGTTGTATTTGAAGGAAAAAAGAACATTTGAAAAATTAATCTCCATGGCGTTGTTTAGTGGATGAATGGAGTTAAATGATGGATGATTTAGAGTTTGAAAAGGATTAGGAAAGATGGGTTGGGTTTTTATTTAAGAAAGTAACACAGATTTGAAAGCTATTAAAAGCTTGAAGGATGTATCACATTATGATACAACGAGAAGTACAAGAGCAAAATTAATGATAAAGGAAGATAGCTATAATACATTTGTCACACATCAACTGACATCGGAAGCAGTAAATTCAGACTAGCTTAACGCATGTGAGACACGTGGAAATAATACAAGTTACGAGAAAAAGCATCATTGATAGCCAAAGCAAACATCTGCCCTCTACAATCATCTGCGCCCCACTATCACTTGCGCTCTGCAATCATCTGCGCCTTACTATCACTTGCGCTCTACAATCATCTGCGCCCTACTATCATCCGCGCCTTGCAGTCACTTGCGCCCTATCACTTACGCACTATAAGTTTCAATCCTGAAAGCACAACCATGCTCAACATCAACGATAAACAAAGAATGTATGAGGATAAGATCAGGACTATCACGTGGAAGATTACCAAGACACGTACCAAAATACAATGATACCTGGCAGACACATGGCAAAATACAATGGCATTAGTCAGGACACATGGCTACAACTGCAAGTAACAAACAATAAGCATTGACATCTGGCAATCAGCATCAACACTTGGCAAAATAATGCTGACACAAAGCAATATAACTTCAACACGTGTAAGGCATACACAGCCCAAAAGCAAGAAGCTACACATCAAATTCCACATGTCACACATGCCAGCACCAACACAATAAAGACAAAGGACCAACAATCGCTCAATCCAAAGAGAAGCTGCGCACCAGCAAGTGGAATCTGCAAGAAGCATCACCAAAGGAGTAAAATGAGTTGTGCCCAAAGTCAAGATAAGATCAAACATGTCAAATAAAGATAAGAATAAGTAAGGAAGATGGACCCATCATATTTTTCTATAAATACCGACCCTCAAGTAGAAAGAAAGACACAACGGAAGTACGAGGGAAAACTTTGAAAGAAAATCAAGAAGAGAAAAAAGCCAATATTAGGTTAAGGATTCTTTTATATTTAAGTTCTTAAATTCTTTATATTAGCATACGTACAAAGTAAATGTTTATAAATAAGATACCATATTTTTCCCGTGGATGTAGGCATAATAGCCGAACCACGTTATATATTGAGTTGATTTCATTTTCATTTGGTTATGCATTTAACATTCTTTTAGAGACTTCTTCATTTTTCTTCCAATTGCTAACAAAGGTATTTAATTAACATATGAATTCATCAAAATTCTTCTTGATGTTCTATTGGATTTGTGGTGGCCCCTGACCATCAGATTTTCGGTAGTTACAGTTTGGCGCTAGAAACAGGGGTAGTAGTAAAGAATTTATTCTACCTGATCAAGTCTTTGTTTTCAAAATCTGTAGATTTTATGAGTATAGAAAATCTCCTCTCATTTATGAGCTTATTTTCATTGATTCAAATTTTTCTCATTCATATTTTCAAGATATTTGTATTCACCATTTTATGAAAAAAGTTTTGTAATCAAACGTGTCTGTAGCATTTCATGTTAACATGATATTTTAAATCCTTTAATAGGAATTTGTCCTTAAATGATTTTCCAGTAGCTTTAACTTTGTTTCTAAATATTATGCTTCGATTGGAAATTGATTCAAGAAGTTTGTAAATTCTGTTTATAAGCCCGTATTGATTTTATTTTAAGAAAATTGGTTGATGATTAAACTGATTTTTTGTCTTTTGCACGAAATCATGGTGTTTATAAATTAAAATCTTATCATATAAACCTATATGTGGATACTAAATTAAATTAGTTACTCAATATTAGCAAAGAAATCTCATTAGCAGCAGCAAAAAAAGCAAAAGAATTATTCATAACATCACCAACAAGTCAGAAGAAATGGAAACCACAGACAATCAAATAACAAAAGCCGTGGCTAAGCAATCAGAGGTATAAATTACAAGAGATCCTCAAACGTCTAGGCAAGAGAATCAAGCAATTCACAATCGAGGTGAAGGAACGGACGTCATAAATAACATTCCATTACAAGCACAGGGGGAAAGAAATCAAATGCAAATCAATAAAGAAACGCAAGAACAAAGGCCCCAAAGGGAAGGACTTAATAACCATTCCCATGGAAATAATCAGACTATAGTCAAACAATGAAGAGGTACTACAAACCCAGGAAAACCCCATCAGCACATTCATAGAAGAACTGAATGAGATGCGCAAGGTACAAAAGGCTAATGCAGAGACAATAGCTCTATTAGTTCAAGAAAATCAAGTTTTTAAGAATAAAGCAAATGAAGAAACATCTACTACCAGTTTACAAAATCAGGAAGAGCGTTCAAAGAAATCAGCAAAAGGCAAAGCAAAGGTTAATCAGGACCAGAGAGTGATGGTGGTTAAACCGCCAATTCATGCTTATGAGCATTTCAAGCAAAATAGGTATAATCAGCGTTACGGATCATGAGGATTGGATTTTGATAATACTATACCACCGCGCAACAACTGGAACAAGTATGTTGAGGATCTGGAAGAAATAAAAGGAGAATTAAGAGCCATGAAAAACAAGCAAAAGGGAGGACGACTGGAAAAAGTTTTGAGAGAAGCACAACGGACACCATTGGCTCCGTACTTAGCCTTTGGTACAATTCCTCAAAAGTGCAATTTTTCGATTTTCGATTTTTATAATGGGACAAAAGATCCCGCTGCTCATTTGAAATACTACAATCGAAATATGACTAGATGGGAGCAGGATGATGTAATCATGTGTCAGTATTTTCCATCAAGCCTAAAAGGGTCAGCGTTACTATGGTATGACAGTCTACCAGAAGGTTCAATACATTCATATGCACAATTGCACCGACAGTTCCTGGAAACGTACATGTATAACAAGCCAGCAAATGCAGGCATGGACAGATTATTTGGGTTAGCATCATAAGCGGAGGAATCCATTGGAGAATACATTGATAGATGGCAAGCTATTTGTCAGGCCATTGGAAATGTCACCCCCAATCGCAATCAATAGCTATAAATGGCGAATTTCCAATCGAACGTGCCCACTTTTTACGGAGATACACACAATAAATCCAAAAATTGAAGGAGCCTTGAGTGATATCATTGAGAAGCATGCAAGGTTGCAAGACATCCAAAGGCAAATTCCAAAAGCAACCACCCATCATCAATAGAACGGCAAACAGAGCCAGCCATGCGGAGCCATCCGCCAATCTTGAAAAAGGAGCAACAGATGAGCGCCCTCAAAATCAATTTAAGAGTGGAAGGTTTGATCATGAAAGAAGGTTTAACCAGCAATTTGTAGATCGGATTTTTACGAAGCTAAATACTCCTTATCCACAAATTCTAAATGTCATAAAAAGCAGGCATGACTTCGAATGGCCAATTACAAAGGGAAGACATCCAAGGCATGCTGAAAATTCAAAGGAATACTATGAATATCATTGCTTTTATGGACATCCCACATATAGGTATAAGAATTTGAAATTTCAGGTACAAAAAATGATCGACGCAGGGGAACTCAACGAATTTCTGTGTTTACCTAATTCCCCCTCTAAGGTCAAGTGCTGGAAAGGCAATAAATATTCCAGGGAGCAATCCCACCATTAACACAATCACTTTCACGAAGTCGCATCAATTTTCAATGAATACTGCAATTGACAGGAAACTGCACAAGAGAATAATCAACCATGAAGTATTTAAAGCTGTAGGAAGGATCACTGAGACATGGGAAGAATGGATGGCTTCCCCACTAATATTTTCAGCAGAAGAAGTTGATCAAGAAGTAGAAACTCACAACGACCCTCTGATTCTCACCCTGCCTGTGTCTGGATAGAATATCACAAAGATTCTGATAGATGGAGGAAGTTCTCTCAATGTGTTATTTTATGACACATTTCTGAAAATGGGATTGAAAGAAGATCAGTTGGAACCACCTGGCTACACCATCTATGGATTCAATGGAGTAGCGTCAAAACCAAGGGGAGGAGTCCTACTCAAAATTATGGTTGGACCCTTGAGTGTTACAACAAAGTTCAGTGTAGTAGAAGCACCCTCACCTTACAATGCCATCGGAAGGCATTGGGTCCATCAGTTGAAAGGGGTAGCAGCAACGTATCATCAGTACTTGCGGTTTTAACGCCTCAGGGAAAAATGAAAATTAAGGGAGATCAGAGCATGGCGAGAACGTGCATCCTCACGGAAGCACACATAAATGAAGAAAGATCTCAACAAGTGAAAGCATAGAAGAAAGAAAGGAAAGTCCAAGCTAAGGAAGGAGCAATAAATCAATATTTGGCTGAAGTCGCAGCCAGCAAATCAATCAATGAAGAAGGAATAGATTCTGTAGTCAAAGGAGATGAGTTAGAAGCAGGAAAAGTGGGTGAAACCTCACAATAGAAACTCAAGGGGGATCCCACATTCTTTAGGAATCCCCAAATCTACTTTTTCGGCTGTTAAGGAAACCAAGAGCATCAATGTCGGAACGCCAGAATTTCCAAAGGCAGTTAAAATTGGAACCCTGATGAGCTCAGAAAGGGAGCAAGGTCTAACCAGTTTACTTGAAGAGTACGCAGATGTATTTGCGTGGAAAGTAGGAGACATGCCAGGAATTGACCCAAGCATTGTTCAGCATGAACTACGTACACATCCGGGCACCATACCATTTCGGCAACGGATGCGGAAGGTAGCACCTGAATACCATGATCCGGTAGAAAAAGAATTGAAGAAGTTAATGGACGCAGGATTCATTCGAGAAGTGCGCTACCCAATGTCGATATCAAATATGGTTATAGTCCCAAAGAAGAATGGAGGGGTGAGAATTTGCATAGACTTCACCAACTTGAATAAAGCATGTCCAAAAGATAGTTATCCACTTCCAAGCATTGATCAATTAGTAGATGTTGTTGAAGGACACGAAGCCCTTTATTTTATGGATGGACAATTAGGATATAACCAGATTGCGCTAGCCGAGGAAGATCAAGAGCATAGTGCATTCTTTACCCCGCGAGGATTGTATTGTTATACGAGAATGTCATTTGGATTAAGAAATACAGGGGCAACCTACCAACGATTAGTGGATGCAATCTTCAAACCATGGATAGGACGCACATTGGAAGTTTATGTAGATGGTAAAAAGCAAGATGGAAAATGATCATTTACAAGACTTAAGGGAGATTTTCCAAGCTTTAAGAAAATACAAAATGAAGGTCAACCCGGAAAAATGCATTTTTGGAGTTACATCAGGGAAATCTTTGGGTTATCTGGTCACGAAATAAGGATTCGAAGTCGATCCGGCAAAAATACAGGCTATTGTAAATATGCCATCCCCAAGAAATGTTAAGGAATTACAGAAGCTGAATGGATGCCTAGCAGCGCTTAGCATGTTTATCGCAAGGTCATCAGATAAGTGTAAACCATTTTTTAATACTCTAAAGAAGAAAAGCAAGTTTGAATGGAATGAAAACTGTGAACAAGCCTTTCAGAACATCAAAACCTATCTTGCGACTTTACCCGCATTACAGAAACCGCAGCCTGAGGAGATCTTGGCCTTGTATATAGCTGCAACAGAAGATGTTGTGAGCGCAGTGCTGGTGCGAACAAATGATAAGGTGGAAAAACAGATCAACTACATTAGCAAGAATTTCAACCTTGCAGAGAGGAATTATACCAAGATTGAACAGTTAATATTAGCACTGGTATTTGCTAAGCAGAAGTTGCGCACATATTTTCTGACACACTACGTGCGAGTACCAAGCAAGGCTCCGCTGGAATCAGTGTTAAAAAACGCAAGAAAAGTTGGAAGAATTGCAAAGTGGAATGCTCAGTTGGAACAGTTTCACATTCTTTTTGAGATGCAAACTGCTCAAAAGTCCCAGGTTTTGGAATATTTTCTTGCAGATTTGCCATCATATGATGACTTTGAAACCCAAGGATTACCAGGAATAAAAGATGATGATTCTCAAGACATTTTAAATCCTGTCAATTGTCGAAGATGGGAAGTTTTTGTTGATGGAGCCCGAAATATAGAGGGGGAAGGAATTGGGATCGTAATAACAACACCTACGGGAGAACGATTGATACATGCATTTCGTTTAGAATTTGGAGAGAACACCAACAATATAGTAGAGTATGAGGCTATGTTTCATGCCCTACGGCTTATCATTGAACTAGGAATTACCAATGTACGGTTGACAAGTGACTCACAATTGATCATCCGACAAGTTGAGCTGAAATATCAAGCAATTGATAAAGATTTGATTGAATACAAAGTCTCATGCAAAAGTTAGCATCCCAAGTTCCAAGCATCATTTTTCGCCATTTGTCTAGAGATAAGAATCATCATGCAGATGCGTTAGCATTTACTTCCTCAATGATCAAAGATCCAAATACATCTTCCATCAAGATTGGACGCATCTATGAACCGTCAATCAGAATATGGGCAGTTGAGAACATGGAAGATGAAATAAGTGAAGATCTTGAAGATCCAGCCACAAAGGATGATGTAAATATACCCCAAAACCAAAAGATAGACTCATAGAAGAAGATTGGAGGATTGCGCTACATCAATACTTGCAAAAATGATCATTACCTACGGACACCAAGGAAGCAAGGAAAATACAATCAAAATCTGCTAACTATCAGTTAAGGGATGATATTTTGTATCGAAAGTCCTTCATGGGACCACTACTTCGGTGTTTATCACGAAAAGAAGGACATCAGATCTTAACAAATATACATTATGGTGACGCTGGGAATCATAGCGGAAGACGATCATTGTCCCTCAAAGCAAAAACACAAGGATATTATTGGGTCTCTATGCAAAAGGATGCAGAAGATATGGTCAAAAGATGCGAAGAATGTCAACGTTTTACAAAGAAGATCAAAGCGCCGGCGACAGAACTCAATTCAGTGCTTAGTCCATGGCTATTTGTAAAGTGGGGGGTAGATATTGTCGGACCCCTACTCGAAGGAACGCGGAAGAAGAAGTATCTAATCGTAGCAACGGACTATTTTACCAAGTGGGTAGAAGCCAGAGCGCTTGCACATATTATAGACTCGGATGTGTTCAAATTCTTGTTTGAAGACATAATTTGCAGATTTGGAATCCCAGTAGCAATAATTTCGGACAATGGACAACAGCTGCAGGGAAAAAATATTGACATGTTGTTTGAAGCGTTCAACATCCAAAAAAGAAAGTCTACTCCACTTTACCCCCAGAGCAATGGACAGGCTGAAGCTACCAACAAAACCATTGCACTCAATATCAAGAAAACTCTGGAAGGACATCATAAGCGATGGTGTGAGCAACTTCATAACACTCTATGGGTATATCGCACCACAAGGAGGTCCGCTACTGGAGAATCACCGTTCATACTTACCTATGGGGCAGAAACGGTCATACCAACAGAGATAATTTTACCAACAACCAAGACAGGGGCATGGGAAAGGAATTTAAATGAAGAGTTAATGCTTGAAAAGTTGGATGACCTGGAAGAAAGAAGAGAAGTTGCATTGCAAAAGATGGAGAATTATCAAAGAAGGTTAGCAAGTGAATATGGTAAAAAAGTAAAGCTGCGTAATTTTGTTGAAAGACAATATGTTTTGTGACAAATTCTAGAATATCAAAATAATAAAAAGGCAGGGAAGTTTGCGCCCACTTGGGGAGGTCCTTATATCATACATGACATTGCAGGACAAGGATCCTATTATTTACGAAATATGGATGGAGAAGTCTTGCGGCATCCTTGGAATGCGCAATATCTTAAACCATATTACCCCTAACTTTCTATGCAATAGTACAATAATTTGCGCTCATACAGGGTAAAACAATTAAATGCAATCTCTCATAGGAGACCCATGTAAATGTCTTGAGTATTGACTATTGGGTACATCCGCTAGCAAGAGATGCCCTACATGACCTTAATTATTGTATCAGGCGTCACCCAATTCAGGGGATGCTCAAGGACAATCAATACAATCGTACGATAATTTACGCTCATACAGGGTAAAGCAATTAAATGCAATCTCTCATAGGAGACCCATGTAAATGTCTTGAGTGTTGACTATTGGGTACATCCGCTAGCAAGAAATGCCCTACATGACCTTAATTATTGTATCAGGTGTCACCCAATTCAGGGGATGCTCAGGGTCCGCATGGGTAGTTTCCTCCTGGCTAGAAAGAAATTACTATGTGAGCGCACCCTCATAAGGAGCCCAAGGTACAATAAATCCTTGTGGTCTCAAACTACACACTCATTAATCAATTTGTCTTATGATTTTATTGCAGGAACAAAAGTAAAATGTCAAATGCATGAAGAGAATTTCAGAAAATAATTATTTCTATTTATGTTTCAAAACAATTTACAAGAGAAAAAATGACATACAACAGTATCCAGAAACAAGAAAAACTTTAAGGAGCAGGACAGTGTTAGGAGCCGAGTCAACACCAGAAACAGAATCGGAAGCTAAAGCAGGGGTAGCACTGGAGCATGCTCAGAAACCTTCTTGCGCACATAGGTTTTGGTCCAACCGTCCTTCTTAACCCTATCAAGGGTACTATTAATTGCCAGAGCAATACCCCTTTGCGTTTCAATTTTCATATATTTCATCTTCACATATGAAGCTTTAAGCGCATCCTCGTATGTTTTTACCCAATTTCAACTGTTGAAGCCCGACTCTCAGCCGTAGAAGCTTGTTTCTTCCAGTGCGAAAACTTTTCCTCCGACAGAACCAGATCATCAGATCGGCCTTGATAGCAGTCTGCCAGTTAACATCTGCTTCTTGCGCTTTGGAAGCTAGGAGAGTAATTTGGTCTTGCGCCTCAACTAGTTTAGTTGTGGCTTCCCCAAATTGTTCATTCACTTCCTTCAGCTTGTCATTGGCTTTAAAAAGATCCTTTTCAATTTCAGCGGACACAAGCTTGACATTCTTCAGCTCCTTATAAGACTCCTCAGCCTTGGCTGCTGCTCTCTTAAATTTTTCCTCAAAAACTACAGAGCAAATAGAAAGCTGTTAGACCATGTAAAAAGCAAGTAGGAGTAACTCTTTGATATAAAATAATCTACATATAGCAAGGGACTCAAACTTTTGTAAATCCTGGACGTTTTTGTCATTAGAAAGATCAAGGAATTCAAATTCGCTCAGAAAGTTAGCATAATCATTCTTGGATTACCGGAGATCTTGTTTATATTGCGTAATCTCAGTTTCATCCGATAATCCTCTATCTCGCAACAAATTGATCTTCTTTGTGCGTTTATCAATTTCCCTTTGTAAACGTTGAATATCGCAATCTCGGTAAAGGACTTTATCTGAGAGGCTGTGAACTTGTGCTTGAGCTTCCGAAAGAGATTTTCCTCTAGCATGAGAGTCCGCAGCTTCGTTATCTCTTTCCTTGATAAGATGCGCTACAAAATTTAAATGTTTGGAGTCATGCTGCGACCTAGACTGAGAAAATTCGGCAAGTATACCTTTGCGCTCTATGCAAAGCCTGCGATTTTCCTCCTCTAATTTCTCTACCTTCGCCATGGCTTCAGCAACGCGGTCATTATTCCATTAAATAGCAGCATTAAATTCCTCATTTGTGTTAATAAAGTCTGTGTTTAAAGATGCATGCTTCAATGAAAGTTTTTTGTACGCAGTATAAATTTCATTCCTCTCATCCAGCAATTTATTAAAGTTTTCCTTGACCTTTACATTATCCTCAGCAACCTTCATTACATGCCCATGTAAAGATGTGACTCTAGCCCGCAGCCTAATAACAGTGTTTGAATCCCCCTCTGATCCCATAAAGAAGCTCAGAAATATGCATTAAAAATAAAAGAAAATAACATAAAAGATGAAATATTGTAACCTTGGCTTTGAAGAGCAGACAGTTGCTATCCGAGCGCTTCATTTTCTCGCTTTAATTCAGCAGCGCCATCCTCCGACAGTCGAAGGCGAAGTGTGTCGGCTTCCACCTTAAATTTAGCAAGTTCTTCTTCAGTGCTCCTGAATTTATCCTCCATCACCAGTGAACGATCCTGGAAGAACTTGTACGCTACCAAAGAGAAGCTCTCATTATAAGCAAGCTGCGTAATCAAAGATGAACATCAGGATAAGAAATAAAGGAACAAAAATCAGTAAGGAAACAAGTTATGAGAAGTATACCTGCATAAGAGCCTGTTGCGGACGGGCATATACACCCCCATCTGCTACCGCAGGGATCTCAGCAAGGGTGGAGGGCACCTCGACGTCAAAAGGACAAGCTTTATTTACATTGTCCTTTGACCATGCTTCCATCACTGTGTCAAAAAGAACAGAACGCATGTCCGCTCGCATTTTGGCAGCTGAAGCAGAATCAGTAGGCTTCGGCTGAGCATAACTAGGAATCAGAAGCAGGTCCTTTTCCTTGAACCAACGGAACGCCTCCTCTTCCTTTCCAACAAGATTATCAGCCTCGCAAGCACTCTTGCCCTTTTTTCAACGGGAGGCTCTCTCTCTACTGGCAACTGAAGCTACATATCTTTCTTTTTCAGAAAGAGAAGTCAACTTTTCTACATCCCCAGTAGCATCCACTACGTTTTCTTGAAGAGGAGAGTCTGCAGTATCGGCAACCCCGACTGGAGTAGGATCAACTACGTCGGCAGCCACATCCTCTTCAGAGGAAGCAGATACAACTTCAGTTTCAATTATCGTCTCCAGCCTGGGAGGAACATATTTAATTATAGCTCCGCTCATCTTGGTAGAAGGCGCAGCTTGCTTCTTGTCAGCCAAATCGTCTTCGTACTCAGAAAGTGCAGTGTCATCAACTTGAAATAAAGGAGAATGAGACAAAAAATAGGAAAGGTTGATGTTTGCATCCAGAGAAGGCTCAGTGTCTGCTACTTGAGGAGCTTCAGTTGCAGCATCCGCCAACGCAGCAGAACGAGAAGCTACAGGGGTTTTGCTCTGCTCCTTGCCGACTTCTATTCTTAAAATAGGCTGACTAGGAGGAGGATTAGCCCTAGACACCTTCTTAGCAGGAGCGCGAGGAGTAGCCTCCATTTTCTTCTGACCTTGTTAACATTTTCAAATGAGTTAGCAAGGCGCAATATTAAACATTCAGCTAATAAAAGACAGAGCAATACCTTGTCAGATGGAGGAGTAGCTTTGCGTTTGATTCCCACATCGGTCTTTAAATTTTCTCTATCTTCTGGGGGCTGCGCAAGGATAAAAATGAGAAAACTTGAGCAACACTTAAAGATCAAGAGAACTGAAAAATTATTACTTACCACATCACTAAAAGGGAAAGTAAATCCATCGAAATTCAATTCCCATGGACGGTAGGAGGGGAAACGTTCATGGAGGCTCCGCACAGTTCTTTCCGAAGCCCGACCATAAATCCAGGGCCCTTCAATCACTATTGGATTTAAGTACCACTGGAAGTCATGGTCCCTGCGCAGCTTTTCTGACAAGGGCTCGTCCGTTCCCGGGATGAGATTTATCTTTTTATTATCAATCTCAGACAGCAAACGAAACCCGTCACCTCCCCTGCGACTAAGACCGACGCTCCAATTCATATAATTCTTGTAAGCAAAAGAATCGGCGTATGTCAAGTGGAAGTTCTCCACTATGTAATGGACGCGGTCCGCAGGATTAGGTGTATAGCAGGTGAAATTGGTTTCCCCGACACTGCGCATGCTGCATTCGTCCAGCATTCTCCACCAGTTCCCGTTGTACTGTGCAACTGAACGCACCGTGCTGCTTCTGGACTGGCCACGGCTAGCTAAAACTTCAAACTGATAGGGGAATTGACTGTCGTATAACGGTAGCCTTAACCCTGCGTCTATTGCACCAGCGGCAACCAGCAATCTGGTGAGAGAGTAGTTGAAATTCATCATCATGTTCATGGAGATCTTGTCTCCTTCAGGCGAGTTATAAAGGGAAACTTTAAAGTCCTGAAGACCATATTTCCTCTCAAACACCTCAATATCCACATTTTTGAAACTAAGAAGCTCATGAATCTGATTGTTTCTGACAGAAGACTTAACAGGAGGCAAAGCAAGGCTGCGAATTCCTCTGACTGTTGGTCATTATCCCGATGGGAAGTATGTTTGGGGGCACGACTACTATCTTTTCCAGACATGATTAATCTGCAAACCAAGAAAAAACAAGGTTACAATGATGAACAATTTAAACAATGCAAAACTTTAAAGGAAAATCAACATGCAAAAAAATTTGTACAGAAGAAGTCTATCAGTCTTACCAGTAAAAAAAAGATGAAGTTAAGGTGTTTGAATCAACGAAGATTTGATCTTGGGAATTAAAAATCTTGATCAAACAGGAAATCTCAGAAAAGTTTAAGGAATAAGGACTTTAAGAAGAAGAAGACAGAAGAAGATCAAAAGTGCAGATAGGAAATCAGAGAAAAACTTGAAAAGCGAAAAGTAATGGGAAAAAAGACAAGACTTACTCTTAAATACAAAACCAATGAACTGAGACGACTGCAAAAAGGCACTCAAAAGGCGCAAATCCAAACGACGTGTCTTCTTGGAAACATGTGAAACCGTCGAAATTCAAATTTATTAGGGACACATAACCCAAAAGTCATCATTACTTTTTGCCTTTTTGAGTTCTGGGCACGTGGGAAAGAAATCCAAAAGAAAAAAAGGGGGAAAATTATAAAGGCATAATTCATCGGTTCTACGTGTTTGCATCTCAAGAAGGATGTATCACATTATGATACAACGAGAAGTACAAGAGCAAAATTAATGATAAAGGAAGATAGCTATAATACATTTGTCACACATCAGCTGACATCGGAAGCAGTAAAGTCAGACTAGCTTAACACATGTGAGACACGTGGAAAGAATGCAAGTTACGAGAAAAAGCATCATTGATAGCCAAAACAAACATTTACGCTCTACAATCATCTGCGCCCCACTATCACTTGCGCTCTGCAATCATCTGCGCCTTACTATCACTTGCGCTCTACAATCATCTGTGCCCTACTATCATCCGCGCCTTGCAGTCACTTGCGCCCTATCACTTACGCACTATAAGTTTCAATCCTGAAAGCACAACCATGTTCCACATCAACGATAAACAAAGAATGTATGAGGATAAGATCAGGACTATCACGTGGAAGATTACCAAGACACGTACCAAAATACAATGATACCTGGCAGGCACATGGCAAAATACAATGGCATTAGTCAGGACACATGGCTACAACTGCAAGTAACAAACAATAAGCATTGACATCTGGCAATCAGCATCAACACTTGGCAAAATAATACTGACACAAAGCAATATAACTTCAACACGTGTAAGGCATACACAACACAAAAGCAAGAAGCGACACGTCAACTTCCACATGCCAGCACCCACACAATAAAGACAAAGGACCAACAATCGCTCAATCCAAAGAGAAGCTGCGCACCAGCAAGTGGAATCTGCAAGAAGCATCACCAAAGGAGTAAAATGAGCTGCGCCCAAAGTCAAGATAAGATCAAACATGTCAAATAGAGATAAGAATAAGTAAGGAAGATTGACCCATCATATTTTTCTATAAATACCGACCCTCAAGTAGAAAGAAAGACACAACGGAAGTAAGAGGGAAAACTTTGAAAGAAAATCAAGAAGAGAAAAAAGCCAATATTAGGTTAAGGATTCTTTTATATTTAAGTTCTTAAAATCTTTATATTAGCGTATGTACAAAGTAAATGTTTATAAATAAGATACCATATTTTTTCCGTGGATGTAGGCATAATAGCCGAACCACGTTATATATTGAGTTGATTTCATTTTCATTTTGTTATGCATTTAACATTCTTTTAGAGACTTCTTCATTTTCCTTTCAATTGCTAACAAAGGTATTTAATTAACATATGAATTCATCAAAATTCTTCTTGATGTTCTATTGGATTTGTGGTGGCCCCTGACCATCAGATTTTCGGTAGTTACAGTTTCTATTAGATTTCAATATATATTTTTGGGGTTGGAAGAGTTTGTTAGGTTTTATAAAAAAAACAGTTGGGGAAGATGAATCTCAAAAACAGCAGCAGTTGCTACAAGTGATGAACGCTGGAGATTTGGAGTTTATTGAACTAAGAAAAATCGTTAACAATTGATGTGACTGTCGTGAATGAACATAGTATCCATTCTAGAAAGGTGTGATACTTCCACTGATTTTTTAACGGAAGAGAAGGAAATTGCTGCAGTATTAGAGTTCTGAATGGATTATGAGTAATGGTTGGTGTATGAAGTCAATATTGCAGGGAAAGAGAACTATTAAGTGATAGGCACATTTTTGTGTCTATATTGCGCCCGAATATCTGCTTCGATAGTACTCGATTTTACACTTATTATGTCTTTTTATGTCTTTGTAGGTATTTTTGAG